>JAOBAT010097336.1:0-16494 GCA_026413305.1 Hydrozoanthus tunicans | reverse complement strand
TTAATATCATCATTAATTTTATTAATTAATAATTATTATTATTATTATTTATTAATTAATTAAGGAATTTAATTTTAATTTAATCTAAATTTACACTTGAAGGAAGAACCTACAGGACGTGTGTAAGACCTGTCATGACATGCGGATCGGAAACGTGGGTGGTAGGATCTGTTGAAGAAGATATTTTGAGAAGGGCGGTAAGACATATGGTTCAAAAGATGTGTGGAGTGAGTTGGTTGATGGAATAGACACAAGAGTTGATGAAAAGATTAGGACTGAAGAAAGCTCTTGTTGAAACTGTTAGATATGGAAGTTTGAGATGATTTCGCCATGTGTTTAGAAAGTTTCATAATCACGTGACTCATAACGTCATCGCTTGACAACTGTGCCGTGGCCCTCACGAACTCGTTTGGTGATAGAAGTGTTTTATCTAGATTCTGTTTTAGTTGGATTTGGCAAGTTTATTACACTTAGCATTAAAATATTGTTATACTTGCTGTTCATTTTTATTACATTTAATATTAAAATTATTACATTTATTGTTGACAAGCACAATGTTTATTACATTAAGCGTTGGTATATTACATTCACAGTTATTTTTTACATTTAGCGGTGAAACAGTACCTTGAGCTTTGAAAAAGTCGTCCGAGTTCAGAACATATTCGTTTGCTCCCTCGTTCTGTATCACCGTGAAAGGACCCTGTGCTCCCAACACTACAGTGTCATGAAGTCTGCGAGAGAAGCGTTAAACAACGGCAGATAAATGTAGTTTAGTAAAATCATACTAGTGGTCTATCAAGAATGCTGCATTCTGATTGGCTACGCAACTCATAGGCTATTATTGAAAGCCTACGAGTAGCGATTGCGTGTGATCATATTTGTCGTAAACATTAAAAAATTGATTTTAGAGCTTTAAAAAAAGATTTTTTACTTCTGATTTTTGACCAACTAGTATGATTTTACTAAAACAATTATCCCTCTCGCCCTCATGGGCTATTGGCTTCTAGCCCATTCGGGCTCGAGGGATAATTGTTAAATATCCTTCCACTTGGTTTGGAAGAGAATAAAACAGCATCGCGCGTGTTATTAGAGAATGGTTATGACGTTATAGGGCACGAGCAAAGAGTTTTCGAGTGTCTTCTTACGTCATATAACCATATAGAAACACAAGCGATGCTGTTTTATCCCTTCTAGAAAATAACCGTAAAAAAAACTTCCTTGTGCCATCTTATACGTAACAATCATTTTCTGATCTCTTATATAAAATATATTTCTTACTAATCATAGAACTATCAATTTTAATTCACTGGCAGAAGCAAATTATGAGCAAGAAGCAACAGCGAATAGAAACCAGAAAGATTCAATAATTTTCTTTTGCAAGTCATATATTTTCAAATTTATGTTTGTTTATACTGTATGTTTTCAAACATTAGCGTTTTAGTCATTTTCATTTTAAATTACTGACAAAACTGTTAAAAGTCATGCTTGTTTTCATGCACTTTAAATAAGAACGAAAACTTTACTCAGGACAACATCATGGATAGTGTTTTTTACAGTTTTTATTCATTTGTCGTTTCATATCATAAACTGGTTATCTCCTTCGTTGCGCTTACTTGTTTGTTTAGAAGATACTTCACAACTCGATCGATAGTAAATACTGTGCGCAACACTTACTATGAAGTATTTTATATTTGTTTATAAAAGTAGGGATTAATACCTCGATCCTTCGAAGATTTTCACTCCTCGAACACGGCCGATCTGTGTCTTAGTTTTGAGATCTGCACCTTTTATGATATAGATTTCACCACGGCCATCTGTGTTGTCAAACACTAACCCTGCTACCAATTCGTGTCTTTCCCGCTTTAGATTTAAAGAACAACCAAGAGAAAGAAAGTTGTTACCAGAGCCTAATTCACCATCTATGTATACTCCTTGATGTTCAGCTTTCTTTGGTTTTATGTAAGGCGAAGGAACTGTAAGAAGATCGTCGCCATCACCCGTACGAACAATGGCAGCTCCGTCGATTTGGTTTATAATCTCTATCTCCTCTACAAGGACTCTGTGATTGTTAGGCTTACAATGGTCGGTTTCATGGGAGCTTTTGGGAGTTTTAGTTTCCTTGCCCGTCTTGTCAGTGTCTTTTTCGGCTCCATCGGAGCTTTTGTGGGTCTTCCTTCTCTTGTTCGTCTTATCAGTGTCTCGTTCGGCTCCATCGCAGCTTTTGTGGGTCTTCCTTCTCTTGTTAGTCTTATCTGTGTCTCGTTCGGCTCCATCGGAGCTTTTGCGAGTCTTCATTCTCTTGCTCTTTATGTCAGTGTCTCGTTCGGCTCCGTTGGAGCTCTTGTGAATATTTCGTCTCTTGCTTGTCTTGTCAGTGTCTCGTTCCCAGTCGTTAATATCGACGTCATGATATTGAGGTAAGTGATCGGTTTTAATAACAATACCTCGGTGGTTGTAGCCGGTTGCTTGATCTCCAAGAACATCAATAGCTCGATGATATGTCCCTGTATTTGCTATTATTGTAGCGCCGCAAAACTTTGACTCGGTCGGTACTCCAATGAAATCGTACGGCATATCGAGCTGAACTTCGGATCTGCGGTTTGTGGCTCTTCGATTGTAACCCATCACAAGGTAAGATTTGCCCTCGTAATCCCGTATTCTTGGGAAATAGGTAACGCATTTAGTTCCCAATGAAGGTTGCACGTAAAACGTCATATCCCACTCTGGCCAGATTCCATTCGGGAGAAGAACTCCAGTGTTTGATACAAATAACCATCCAAAACTGTAAAATCGAATAAATCAAGACCTGCAGGACTAAAATCTCCTATCATATACTAAGCAATGTTAATATCACTACGTATTAACCTGAAGCTATTAGTCCAACGTCTGAATATATATGCAACCCCTATATATTGTGGTCGTTTGAATAAGCGCCAAACATACATACACAAATACAAATTCAAATATATACAAATACAAATTCGAACACACAAATACCAATTCAACACACAAATACAAATTTCAATACACAAGTATAAACTCGAACACGCAAATAAAAACTCGAATACACAAGTACAAATTCAAATACACAAATATAAATCCAAATACACAAATATAAGTTCAAACACACAAATACAAATTCAAACATGTACATACAAATTCGAACACACAAAAACTAGAGCTGGAGAACTGGAATCGAAGTTTCGAAATGGCTTTGTCTCCGTGTAGAGGACAGCGTAGAGGACACGGAAATTTAAACCAATCAAATGAAAGATAAAGCTTACCCCAACCTTACATCAACCAATCATAAACCTTGTCTAATTTCGTGTCTTCAACACGAAGAAAGACCCTTTAATTTGAAATGGTGCTTGCGGTAAGATACCTGGTCTGTATAAAAAAGCGCGTGAAGTCGAACCCATATTACCACTCAGTACTGTATGGGCAAACCCGTTCACTTGAATTATCTGCATCGTTAAAAGTGCATGTCAGTTTATGAAACTTATGCTTGCGATGTTACATCTGTATTTAAGCTGTTTTGTAACAAATCGGGGTCAAAATACCGCTACGAGAGCAAGTGACAAAAGTGTCAACAGTGATGCTGATGTGAAGCCGGCAAAACCCGCAAGTTACCAGTCGAAAGAATAAAGGACGGGCCTAGGAATTCAAACAAAAAATAACCTTCAGACGGGTTGATGTAAAGCTTCTAGTACATATACCTATATTGTTATTTCAATTTACTTTCGTGTATTTCGATTTGTATTTGTGCATTTGTAGTTGTGCTTGCTTATTTCACTTTTTATTTGCTTATTTGAATTTGTATTTGTGTATTTGAAGTTGTGTTTATGTATTTTGTTAATTCAATAATTATAATAACATCAATAATAAAAATAATAACAATAATCTTTGTTAAATTTGATGGACGAAACAACATTTTTTAGCTTCATCATGGTTTAATGCTAACATGTTTCGAGGCGTCTCGCCTCTTCTTCAGAGTGTGGCTTTAACCTAATTGAACTAAATGATTTAAATACAATCTAAAGACAATGTGAAAAATACTGTGATATTAACTAAATCTCCAAGGAGAGATTAACATGCATAACTTGATCTTTGTTTTCTTTAGATATAAAATACATACCCAAAGCTACAAAATTAAATAAATGTCAAATCACATACAATAACATTAATAGTTATATAATAAATAGATAATTATGCATAGAATAAGAAAAAAATAAGTAAATAAAAAATTGTGTTCGTGTATTTGAGTTTGTTATCATATTGCACCCGTGGGCCACCGCGGTACGTTATCATTTCTTGAATTTTACGTTGGGCAAAGTTTTTGATAAAGGTATCAAGAGAAAGGCAAAGTTATGGAAGAACATACCTTTTGCCACCTTTAGAGAACTGCTGTAATAACGGGCTGATTGCGTCGACTTCCTCTCTTGCATAGCTGGACAGTTTGTTTGCAGTTTGTATCGGAGTGTTACTGGGCCAGAAGACTTCAATAAGCATCCCTGTGATGAAAAATACCAGGCCAACCACAGGCGCTATTTGACCTGCTAGTGCCAGGCCAAAAGTCTTAGCAGCGAACAGCCCCAAAGCCACCGTACTTCCAACAATTGCAACAGAGCTCTTCACTATCGCCTTCTTGTTGTTGTTCAAAATGCCTCTAACCAACCCATCGATGCCCAGGCCAAGGTGAACAATATCTGATAAAGGACCCAGCTTGAGATCAGGTGCAGGTATTCTTTTGAGGATCTGTCTCACGTTCCCCCACAGCAATTTAGCCCTGGGTTTGTGCATTGAGAGTGTTTCTATCCTTTCATTATCACTCACCCAAGCGTCATGAAATTTGTTTCGTTGTTCTTCAGCTTGTTCTGTGAACGCAGTAATATTTGATTGAACAAAAGCTCAAAAAGGGTGGGGAATTTCTTCCTGATTTTCTCAAAACTGGTAAGTTATCTTTTTGTCCAATTTCAAGTTTTTTTAGACGTATGTAGTATGAAATGCCAAACAAACAACAAATTAAAGCTTATTGTACAAAGCTGTAAGAACCTGATCCTTTTGAGACAACGAGTTAGCTATGAAATAGGTATATCTTTTCATGACTCTTAAAACCGTTTTACTTCTCGAGCTGAAAAACTTCGCGGCCGAGTGAGCTATGGTATATCTTTAGAGTTTAATCAATCAGATTAACGGTTTAAGAATACTGCAGTTAGCACCTTACTGTATTCCATGGCCGTTGAACTGCCTAGTTCTCACGCGGATCGTTACTAAAACCTAGTAAAACGCTCATAGCATTCTCTCAAATACCTTACGAGATGATTTCAACAGAAAATTTATTCTTTTCAATTGTCGTACCTTTAATGGCGTTTTCTATTTCGGTCTTTATTTTCTCTTTATCTCCTTCAGTTTGTGATCCCTGTTGGAATTCTTCTAGTTTCGGCCGAATGATTTCTGCAAGAGTTTCTTGGTACTTTTTACCCTCAACAATAGTATCGTAAAAGAATGTCCGGTCGGTTTCCAGAAGTTTAATCAATGCGCCTGTCACTCCTCCGGTTGATAGATCGTAAAGAAGCGTCTGGCAATTGATCACAATCAGTAACAATAATAAAAAGAAAATAATAACAATAATACTAATGGTTTACTGAGAATATAAACTTTATACTATGCTTATCCTAAAGGAAATTGGCCTGATCTCTTTCACTATGAGTTTTCTTTGCCAATATCATAAAATATAGGTATAAAAGCTATTGTGGTGTGTTGTTTTTAGTGTTTTCGTGTGAAACATGCCACAAGCCTATATCTGCAAAATGTCTAGAAATGCTTTTGTCCGTAAAGAAGAACACGAACACAAATATATTGATATCACTAAACCGCCACGCCATCTTCACGCTACCGCAACCACCGTTACACTGGGAAAGTAATTTATTTTGTTTGCATTTTACTTTGTCAACATCCCGTCCCGTTCTAACCCACACCAACCCTTCTCCTCTTTGTTATATACCTAGATTTCCACTCAACAAACGAGCACTGTGATTGGTTGGTCTTGGTCACGTGCATATGGCCAAATTCAATTTTATATCTTGACTGGGATTCAATTACTGATCACGTGGTGGTATGTCGGCGCGCAAAAACGCCGAACACACCACCACGTGATCAGTACATCACGCGCGTTGGATTTTGGAAGACTCAGTCTGTAGTCCATGTTTTTTTCTCAGTTTGAACTTGTGCAGATTATATTCTTCATTTTCATTGAGATTTTGGTTTACAAACAAAGAATTGCCCCATATGAGATACATAATATATGGACTGGGAGCAGGGCTGAGACTATAACCTTGACCATCAACTAAGATAAATTATTCTTAACTATGCCTCGTTAATGTCATGTCTAAGATCATCCGACTATATTCATCATTTCGTCAATAGCTAGTATCGACTTTGTATTAACTCTATAGGCGGATTTCAGTATGATAATTGCTTACACAAATTTGTCTTATTAACATAAACTAAACTTCAACTTTGAGACAAACTGAAACCGAAACTCAAAAGAGTATCGCAAAGTAAACAACCATTGAAAGTTTTAGTTTGATACATAGAATACTTTGAGAGGAACGAGGCTTTCAAAACTGTTGAATTAAAAAGATTGTATATGGCTGGGTGGCGAGAGATGCCTGAACTGCATGCAATTACTGTAAAATTTGAAGTTATTTTGACTTATTTTGTTGGACTTGTGCCTAAATTATACATGAGGACAATGAAGTCCGCCTATTGTCGACTATACAAAACCAGCAAAGAACTCTTTCGCGAGCCTGCTATGGCAACAAACAAGCAATTATAAGAGAAATTGTGTTAGTAGTGTTTTTATTATTTTTTGAAAAAAAGTCTAAGTCTGTTTAAATGCCAGAAATATACCGGGTTTTAATATTATCGTATTCCAAAGGATAAAGGTTTTGGAAAAGCAGTTTGGCAGATTGCTTCGTAACGTATCTCTCCAACTTGAAGAAGAAACTGCTCTCAAGGTTTTCACAGCGGAAACTAAAAAGCTTGATCAAAAACCAGTTACCGTAAATCTTTCCTTGGACAAAGCCAGAAGTGAAAAGAAGAGTGATTGTAAAAGCAGAGCTGCCAAATACAGCGAGGAAGAGATGTGAACACATGCTGTTCGGGAGACCAAAACAATGTCAATCCAAAAAGATATCGAAAGCAGGAAGCAGGACGTTGGAGCTGATGTTGTTTTCGAATTATGGAGGAATTTTCCAAAAAAAACAACATCTTCTACGGGGCCTACACAGGGAGTTACAGAGATATGAATCAGAAAAGTCAGGTTAATTGTCAACTTTTGGATACATTTTGCTGGTTTTGTTGAAACTACGCAAGGGGCTATCCAATGAGGATCTTGCCTACCGCATTTAGAGCTTGTGAGAACACAGTCTCCATGACTGGTTTATCGAACCTGGATAAAGTTTTGCAGAGCAGAACTAGAATGTTTGATACAATTATCACCCAGGGAAGTCTTGAAACTGCATGCATATGCAAAACCTATTTAAAGCAATCTCTAGCACGTAAAACCTTCTTAATTACTGATTGCGTAGAGTTTGAAATGGAGAGGCCATCGGTTCTTGATGGCAGATCTACGTACAACTTGACCTACAAGTCAAGAACAACAGTGAACAGCCTGAATAGAAACACTCCTAAGAAAGTAACTACATTTATCAGTGAAACCTTTGGATGGCAACAAAGTTACTAGTACTAACCAACAGTGTGTGGTTAGTTTCTGCTTACCTGGAGGGTTTCTCTTTCAATCAAGGACCTTGTGCCAAGTGTATCATATCCCATCTTAGATAAAGCTATGGCATTCAAAGTTGAAACTTGTGAAAACAAAGTCTTTCCGTGCTTCCCGAAGAACCTTTCGTTCTCTTCAGAAGGCGGGAGGCCAGTTCCACTGTAGAGCGAAGCTAGACTAGCAATACTATCCGAGCCGGAGTCGGAAGATGAGATGGCGCTTTTCACATACAGAACCAACACAATCACAAATTTGTGTATGTGCATTGTACGGATTTGTGGATAAATGAGTCTGCCTTGAGTAAGAGATCCTGTGAGCTAGACTGTAACAGGAACAGTTAACTCTCTTTTACCAAATTATTACGATGGACAATGCGTTTAGCTACTTACAGAACTGGCTTGGATATGGATAACGCGTACAGGGTTTAAAAGAAAAAGCTCAATTTTTTTTATTTTTGCGCTAGAACTCCAGATCCTACAAAAAAGTACAGTGGAGTGAGTTTAGTAAAATCTACTGTAGCAACTTTTTACATGAAAATGTCTGTGCTTCTAATCTACAAAATGAAGAAAACAAAGCGAATGAGTTACTAAATGTCAGTAATGTACATTTGAACAAGGAATAACATTTACCTTTTGCGCTGACCGTTCAGATGATCTTTTGTGTCTAGAGTTTAAAATCAGCCCTCCTAGAAATGTTATACTCAATCCATGTGTCGTAAACAGGTGCTGTATTTAATCTTCGAATTTCCTCATCTGCAACAATGATAAGAATGAAAGCACCTGGTTTTAAGGAAATTATTGCTTCGTTGAATTGTCATCTTTGCACTAAACAAGTTGTTTCGATTAAATTATCTATGAAATGTAATGATTCGAACTGCATCAATTGACGAAACTAAAAACTTTCAAACTGAAAGTCGAAACTACGTAAAAAGGCGGGTCAGATTTTCTTCTCACAAAAGTTTTGTTTACACTAATATAATCTTTTAATTTATAATATGAAGACCTAAATACGATTTTAAACCAAATTTGATAATTGGGTTTTTTTTGTCAAACGCAACATTTGAGTTTGCAGGACAGCCCGACTATAACGAATTGTATTGATTGTGATTTCACAAAAACTTTCCGTTGAATTATTTAAATCTAACTTGATTAATGTCTGACGCTCTTTTGTGATATCGGATGACATTACAGTATTTGATTTCAATAAAAGTAATAAATTTATTGGACAGATAAGGTTTTTTATTGCCGTTTATTCAACACATTTCAAAACTATTGAGCGACCACTTTCTTAGGGTTATTACTGTGTTGTTTTCGAGTTTCTTAGCTTTTCAGTCATATTCGGCAAGATTTATACTGCGAGCCCCAATAAAGATTAATATCTTCAGAAAAAATCATCGTGTCAGCCACAATTTGTATTACTCTCATAAACAACAAATTTTTGCTGTGTAACCAAAAAATTCTACCGTTAATTTCATCAATTTATTATTATGAACAATCAAATGTTATAATTGATGAGATAAATATACAAATACTTGCTGCGTCTCAAATTGAAACTCGAGAAAATAAAAAGAATAACGAGGAAACGAAACTGCCAAACATTTTGCGATACAAGTCTGAAAAATGTTCTCGATTTTAATGAATAGGTTCCAAAAATTAATGTGTCAAAGACACAACGAAGACACCATGAATGAAAGTTTACCAGTTATCTCCTTGTTTGGTTTTATTGAAGGAAGCAACTAAAGTGGTTAATTTGTTTCGTTTCGTTTATCAGCGGTAACCATTCGAGACAATAGCCTTTGTGTTTGAGATTCTACGAGGATCTATAGGGAAGTAGCTTTGGCAGTTTCATTTGATCTTGCACGTTAGAGTGGTTTTACTAAAAGAGATCCACATTTAGTGAGTATAAAATACGGGAACTAGTCGTTTCTAACCGATTCGTGTCTACCTCCAAACTTAAATAGATAGATCCGACCTTTTTTACAAAATAGAAGAAAATATTTTTAAGAATCCCTTGTACATCTCAAAACAACTCGCCCGCTCTTCTCTTCTGAAGAATTTTCAAACTCGAACTCGTTCGAACCGAGCAGTTAGTCATTATTTAGCTATCGAGGACAAAAATATTTAGAACTTATACAATCACTTTTGCTAATAGAATAAACTAAACAAAAAAAGATGAGAAAATGTGTGAAAATTCTCTATTAATCTTGTTTTCGATCATCTTTCCCCACAGAGTGAATAACAAAACAGATTCATTGTCTCGTAATTATGTGGCTTCACTGGATGGTTTTCACTGCTTTGATTTATTCAGGTTGGTAAGAAAGGAATATAGTCGGTAGGGTACTTGTCTGAAATAACCGCACGGACCAAGTTTCTTCCTAAAAAAAGCGTCTCTTGGCATTTTGTACTATACTATGATTATATCTGTATCTGCAGTATTGCAATCTAGTCTGGGCGATCATGTACTTATCGGACAAACATCTCAAGATTGTTAATTTTGCAGAAGCAAATAATTAGAATTATAGATAAGAGTGACTTCCTTGCTCACACAAATCCTATTTTTAAAAATCTGTACTGACGGAAACTCGAATGTATACGAATATTACAAATTCCTTAACTCGTGTTATTAATTAGAAACAAAAATTCAAGAAATGTTCATACTATAAATAACCAGATTCATAGATATAACACCAGGTCAAGCAAATCATTTCACTTAATCCGTACAAGAACTAAGCTTCGCCAATTTTCAAATAAATATCAAGGTCCAATGGTATTCAACTCATTAAGCAGTGATATTAAAAACAATGTTACTTACTCTTCGTTTACTAAAAAACTCCAGTCACGTCTAATTTCAAAATACAGATCAAACCATTCTCTTTTCAACTTTTATGTATGAACGTTTTTCTGTAAAAAATGGCAAATAAAGAAATGAAAAAAAAAATAAATGAAAGTACTTACCTTTCTATGATCAAAAATTTTAAGGTTAAATAGTTACACAAACAATTCATAACAACTGTCAACTTAAAGAATCCTTCACAAATGCTAAATAGCTTCTTTCAAAAGTTTCTGTGGTCATTAAAATAGTAGTGCTGAGCCCGGTTGTACAAAAGCCGGTTAATTAAGGAAAATTTCAAACAATTATATCTTTACCATAAAAGGTTTGCTTTGGTTACAAACACTTCTCAGGACTTCGAATTAAACTAATATGTTAACAACAAATTTCCAAGCCAACTTCAGTTAACGGATTTTAGGAAACACGAGCATGGATTAAATACTTAGCCCTGGGTTAAGGCTAATCGGTGTTTGAACATTTGGCCCCTGATCATTTGTTGTTTTTAGTTTCCAGCGTTTACAGATACGGTGAGACTGTTAGTAACGGTCCTGACAAGCAAGGTATGGAGGATGCTAACTATTCTAACTAAATCAGTGTCATATAGGAAAAACTTAACGTATTTATCGGAGAAGGTCCCGGCCAACCGTTTTCAGATGTTAGAGCAAAGGCAGCACCTTCGCCTCAGTTATTTTAACACTTTGAGTGATGGTCAGGCACCGGGATTGATTCACGGTTTGTATACTGTTTACTGTATTTTGTAAAACTTTTAGTTTAGGCCTAAAGCAAAACACTGGAGTGTTTGAAATGGATAGCGAATGGTAAATCCGAGCTAGACTGTCCGAGATGCCAAGAGTCGGCCCTTTTCAAAATCCGACCTGAGACCAAATTGTTACTATACGATAAAACTGAGACATGCGCGCCGAGATATCAAACACATTCCAAGGAAAATAGAGAATTTTTCGAGCTCCGCTGGAAATGCCGAGAATGCGAGCCATTTTGTGAGAAATTCGAGACTGGGAGAAGAAGAACAAATTAACTATACGAGAAATATCAGCTTCAACTGGCTCTTTGGAAACCACAGCCGTAAAAAGATACTGTACAGTGGAATATCGATTTAACGATCAACGATCAACGCTTGGTTCCGGCAAAATTACAGTAAAACATATGGGAAAACGATATTTGATTTTACGATATTGTTGATATAACGCCTCAAAATTACATGTCTCAAGCACAAAATTTACGTCTTGTAACTGAAGTTTAAGCACAATTTATTCCAAACATTTTGATTTTTTTGGAAGAGCTTTTGTTTCATACCTGACAACACAGTACGTCTACAATAAAATCTCTCAGTAGTCAGATGTTGGAAAAGTTTCTGTCAACAGCTCGTTTAAGGTGTATTGTAAAACCTATTTGCGCATGCAGTGATACATATTCATTACCATTTACAGTCGTGCCATGTCATTGAGTTGCTTTATCCTCCTTATTGTCTTTGAAAAGTTATTTCAGCTTTTTAATCTTTAAAAATTTCTTGTGGAAACGTTTTTTTTCTAAGTTTAACGATATTTTCGTCTGTTTTGCGCCACGTGATCGATAAATCGAGATTTTTGATAAAACGGTATCTCGATACAACAATGTAATTCGCTGTCCGCTGGCAATAACGTTGATTCGAGATTCCATTGGCATTTTACAAAGTTTATCGAGCTTTCTTCTACAATCGTATGCCAAAAAACAAGGTCAGTATTTGCTGTTGTTTAGTGAACACTTTAATATTATTTTAAGGTTTAAGGAAACAGATCTGTCCTGAAGGGAGTAACGCATATGTTCGCCTAAAGACATACAACGGACGATACGTATTTGCGTACGACACCGATAGAAGCGGAATGGCCTACTTAAGAACAAAGTGAGTTTATTGCAACAAACCGTTGACGTTGCGATTTCGCTAAAAAGGTTACTATACAACAAGAGTCTAACATTTTTAAGGTTTAGAAGTCTAAAAGCTTAGAATAAAAAAAAAACTTGATTGAGAAAAACTTTTATCTTAACTTTTAGACTTTTATTATATATCGCAACAAATCTTTTTGAAGTATCATTTAAAAACAACCTTGAAAAGCTAATGATAAAAAGATAAAATCTATAAAAAGTTCTACGGTTTTCACGCGTTAGAAATTTAAAATTTAAAAATGCATTGACGTTTCGCCTTCACTTGTGGAAGGCTTCACCAGACTGGTACAAAGATAAAATACTAGCGGATAAAAGTGAGTAAAAAACTAAACTAGCATAAGTATTAAAAGAATGAAGAAACTACTGTTCGTGTGTTAAAAGGGAAGGTACAATACCACAGTAAAGCATGCGGTAAGGTTTTCCTTAATTAATTGTTTCCAAGTATAACTGAGTTTGTAAGAATCGTCTCTGTCAAAATTGTTAGGGTGTTTTTGAATTTCAATAGCTTCCTTAATTAATCTTGGAAAGTACAAGTTTTTAATACTTATGCTAACTTAGTTTTTTGCTAACTTTTATCCGCTAGTTTTTTTATCTTCTTATCATTCTGATGAAGCCTTCCACAAGTGAAAGCAAAACGTCAATGCATTTTTAAATTTAAAATTTTTAACGCGTGAAAACCGTAGAACTTTTTTTAGATTTTATCCTTTTATCATGTCTTATCCACGCCAAAGCCTAAAGATTGAAAGGCTAATGTATTTTGCTTCGCGTCGGATTTCAAGATCTTAATAATATAGCTGCTCGTTTGCTTTCTTTCCCAAACAATGTCTACGAAAACATACATGCTGTTTTGTTTGAACCGACTTTTTTCCAGTTAGCTCGAAGCAAGGCGTTGGGGTGCGTTCACTTAAAAATGAAATACTTTTTTTCTTTGTTTTTTCTTTCGGAAAACAACAATGCTACCCGAATGGAACTGCTTAAAAGGAAAATTAATTTTAAAATTTGCCTTACTTGCAAATAAGAATCGTTTTACAGAGTAGAATAAAAATCATTTTTCGTACTCTTTTTTCTTATAAGAAGTCGTTTTTTTGGTTTGAGGCTGGGAATTTTGGGAATGTCAGCCACAATTGTTCATCAAAAGTGCACAAACCGGCATAAGTGTGCTCAAGTGCACAAGTTTGAAAGCAGACTAAATCCGCTTTTCACAGTATTTAAGCAACCACCGGCCGTGATTGAAAATAATTGAAAGTGTTTCGCAATAAAGTATGCAGCGCAAAATTCTCACGTCTACGTCATTTCCGGTGAACTGACTTTCAATCTAGAACGTTGACTTTTTATCTTTGTTGTGGTGAACTCTAAAAAGGTCTGTTTTATGGTACATTTTCCAGGGAGCATTAGAAGCGCTTTAGAGATTCCCTTTTAAATTTTGGGCTTTTTTCAGCCTCGTGTTTTTTTTTTAAAAAAAGGGTATTCATCATCAACCTTTCTGCAGGTGCTGCGGAAGGTACCCTGAACCAGTTACGGAGCCGGGCGTGCGAACAACTTTCAAGGTTCATTGTGGCTCGTACGGTGGAAGCGAGTCGGTGAGATTTGAGGTACTGACAAAAGCAAACCATGATGTTTTTGTGTGGGATAACAAACCTTCCGGTTACTTTTTCACCGCTGACGACTGGGGTGAGTTATGGACTAACGATAACTCCGACCCAAACTCTAAAAACACAAACTTCAGGCTTCACCGTTGGCGCGGTCCCGTAGTTGGAATCGAGAATGTGTACAGCGAGCACTGGATCGACTTCGGTGAGGAGGATCATGATGGGAAACTCGGCGTTCAAGATTCGAACCCAGTCTCTACTCACCCAACGCCTGCTCTTTATGATGCGTTTACAATAGAAATAGGTTGGTAACCTGAATTACCGTATAATTGGCCGTTACACTCAGATTTTGCAGGCAAAAGAGGCGGCTCTCTTTAGATAGCCATTGTTTTCGGGTCGGTTAAAAACGTTTGTAACGTGCACAGATATTGTGAAACTTAACCTACAGTGTAGCGTAAACAGATGAACAAAACAGATCACTGATATTAAACTCTATGGCATATTTTCAGTCTTCGCTGACTTCGTTATTTTGGGAGGGGGTGGTGGTGAGTTCTCAGTACCTCATTTATCTTCCAAAGACAGCCAGTCCTTTCTTATTTAGTTTCACCAGCCAAAGTCCACCATTTTTATCATTCAACCGCAAAACTTACTCGCTATAACACTCGTTTGTCTTTCAACTTGATTTTTTCATGACTTTAGGGAAGAAGTCAAGTTAATGGTATTTTTAAGGAACCCAATTTTGTCGGGGGAGGTGGTGGGTGGCGGCACATAACCCCTTCCCCACCCCTCCCCAC
This sequence comes from Hydrozoanthus tunicans, assembly GCA_026413305.1. NCBI lineage: Eukaryota > Metazoa > Cnidaria > Anthozoa > Zoantharia > Hydrozoanthidae > Hydrozoanthus > Hydrozoanthus tunicans. The sequence goes on along the minus strand of JAOBAT010097336.1, from coordinate 1,558 downwards.
TTTTGCAGAGCTCGATTTCTCAAAACCTGTTCTAGGGGTATTGGTTTTTGTTGTATTATGGACTCCTCTCTCCACAAAGAAGACGTTGGTTTAAGCACTTTATCAATATCTATTTATAAACTAATTATATTTTTAAACTTGATATTTTCTCCTGAAATTCAGCGTTTTTGAAAAAAGGTGGTGGGTGGCGGCACATAATACTCCATCCCCTAAAATGGGTTCCTAGGAAGAACCATTGTTTTGACTTTTTTCCTTTTATGTATGTAGTTTAAAAACAACGTATGCATTATCTCATTTATTCTATCAAAAAAAAACTAAAATCTTCAGCTCAATAATCATATTTGCCCGAGGCCGGTCCACCACTACATTTATTTAGCTTTTCATCATCAGCATCAAAGGGTGATTGACTCATAATCTTATTTATTATTAAATGTATTTCCTAGTTGGGGCGGTTGTGAAATATGTGGTAAGCACTATAGGGTTAGCACTGTATTACACAAATCTTCATAGAGTGCAAGGTCTGTCGGAAAAAATTTATCCGAGGTCTTTCACTGTAGAAACCAAGCGTAGCGAGAGGGAAAATATTTTCCAAGACAGGACAGACCGACTGGGCTTCATTTTTAGATCAGTAAAAGAGAACAAACGATTATCTTAGCGAGAATTTAGCCCAACAACCCACCGGTCCTGTATGCAAAATTATAGGACCGGCATTTGGTTAATCAGCGCGCAGGAATTAATAAGTGTCGTTAGAAATTCGACTTGCAATGTAATAAAACTTATTACTTACTTTATACTTATACAAACTTAATGCCGATGTGTTTGTAGTGCCAAAGGAATGCGCAGACGTGGTGTTGAAAGCAGACAAGATCCAAGCGGCGCCGAGTGACGCCTCGCCGAGAGAGTGCGAGAGCAAACCCGATCGTTGTTTCTGGAACTCGGATCTGCCGGTTTCTAAGGCTGGGCCAAAGTGTTACTACATGAAAGGTAACTTCTAAGTATGGTTTATTCTTTTTTACTAAATCAAGAGAAGGGAATATGATAGTTTCCAATTTTTTTAGATAGCTATTCATTTTTTCTTTTTTATGTTTCCTAATTTGGTTTGAATCTCAGCACATGCTAAAGGTCAAACTCTTTAATTTGCTGTCAGCGTTTTATAAAAAACATGCATTGTTTAATTTTTTTCTGTTTATCGCCCGTTGGGTCAACACAAAGTCTTATACAGGCCCGAAGCCAGGGTAACTTTTACTTTGCGAAAGAGTGCGATTGAGCTATACTAGAAGACGGACCAATTTAGCGGGTCTCAGGGGGGGTCCGAGGGCATGCTCCTCCAAGAAATTTCGAAAATTAGATTGTGTGATACTGAAATGTAATGTAGGCGTGGCAAAAACAGCCTTAAAATTTTGGATATTGTTCAAAGTTTGATGTTCAAAAGCAATTTGGAAATAACGTAGAGGATGATGTTGCTTTTCAAGTCGGTTGGTCTGCAAAAAAGTGGACTTTTGCTGCCTTTGATGGAAGAGGGGGAGGGGGGGGGGGGGGGAGTGTGTGTGCACGGATA
>JAOBAT010097325.1:0-16494 GCA_026413305.1 Hydrozoanthus tunicans | reverse complement strand
TCCATGCAGTCAGTAGCGGTTGGTTCCTTCAGAGGAAAGGGTACTCCATGCAGTCGGTAGCGGTTGGTTCCTACAGAGGAAAGGGGACTCCATGCAGTCAGTAGCGGTTGGTTCCTACAGGGGGAAGGGTACTCCATGCAGTCAGTAGCGGTTGGTTCCTTCAGAGGGAAGGGTACTCCATGCAGTCAGTGGCGGTTGGTTTTTACAGGGGAAAGGGTACTCCATGCAGTCGGTGGCGGTTTTTTTTCTACAGGGGGAACGGTACTCCTTGCAGTCGGTGACGGTTGGTTTCTACAGGGGAAAGGGTACTCCATGCAGTCGATGGTGGAAATTATAAAATGCATCTGGTATAAGAAGTGATCAAAATTTGCGAAATTTGAAGAACAGAATACGTAAATTGAAGCAGGTACGGATTTTAAAACTTTGCAAACACAATACAATTTTTTGCTTTCTTTGGTTGAGATCAATGTTGATAACTATTCTTTGTATGTAATATAACTTGCATATCACTGTTTGAAAATCCATTGAAATATCACCCGACTCCACCAATTTGTCAAGTGTATCGACATTACAGTCCGCAGCCTCGATCAAGTAGCAGATATCATCCATTATGCAGAAAAAAGCCTATGAAAAATACTCTATAATTTGTTCTTTCCTATTAAACGGCCGCCGTGTTGTCTCTGGCTGAAAGGGGATAGGGCTCAAGAGAGTGAGCCCGCGATATCGGCAGTCTGTTGGATTGCGGTTTGAAGCCAAACACTGTAAAAATCGGTTGTTGAATGTAAAAATGTCGGATATCAGATTTGAAAACTACAGCAGCTATTACATACAAGTCGAACAGCAAAACGTAGCAAGTTACATGCGAAAAAGTTGAATATTGAGTCAAAATGTTGAAAGTCAAATTTGAACAATGCGACAACGAACACATACTTGAAAACCCGCATCAGGAGCACCTTGCAAGGGTCTCTTAAACGGCTTTTTCATATAAGTCTATGAGTTTTACTCCTGTAACAGGTTTCTCCTCAATTTGAGGAAGACAAGCTGACAGAAAGAGAAAAGCAGGTGGTGGAGCTATGTTAGCTCTTCAGCCGCTCTGGATTTGTTGGCTGTTTGATAGCCTGCAAACTACAAAATGTTGCAAATGGCGTACAACTGAGAATATCTTTAGACTCTTTTAAAAATCCCGTGTTTTATTCGCAAACGTTTTATAACGTTGTTTTCCGAAACGGACGCGAGGCGACTACTTCCGTCGGCCATTTTGTTTCGAAGTCATTATCTTCTATTTTTTTAGGTAAATATTGTCTCACATCTACTATTTCTAAACCAAACAAATCACACGTAGCCAAGCTGGTATATACTAATGCCAACTATCAGTTAACTGTGTAAGGTTAAATCTAATGAGTAAATGTAACAGATATTTAATCCAATTAACCGCAGTTTCTTAACATCTAACTTCTCCCTACAGAGCTAGCACAAAATAATTGGTAATGACAAAAGGGAATTGATCAAAAAAAGACCACTGATGATGAAATCTGAAACTCTCCCAAACTGGTAACACGAAAAGTATGAACAGTGGGGAGAAACCGTTTGTCGTGTCTTGGGGCTCAATAGACTCAGAGCCAGAAGGGTTGTTGTACGTTTATCAATTGTTACCATTTTCTCATAGGCGTCATATATTCAATGAGTAATGAGAATGCGTCTTTTCTTTGATGTGAAAGGACTTTAGTGGATAGACTGCTTTGCTGCAATACGGCAATCATTCAACCTTAATCGCTGAGCTTGACCAACGAACGTCCTTTAGGTAGAACTAAGCATACCCAACATCACAGTTTCTCCTCTTTTTTTTCACTTTTCTTTTTGTTTTATGTTAACCCCTTCTCCTAAACGTTTTGGCAGCTGTGGTGCTCTCTTCATGTATCACCAGGTTTCCATGGGTTAGTAACATCTGGTAGCCAATATAAAACGAGACCATTCAGTTTGACAAAGAATCTTTAAAATTTTCAGAAACTTGGGTCGTTAGATTGTCATAGAAAAAAGAAAGAAATCATTTCCTGTACACAGGACAAAAGAGTTTTCTATTTTCGGTCGACAGACACTTTTGTGTCTGCTCATGCATTTTCCTGGAAGAAGACCTCAAAATTTGAATGGTAGGCATCCATTTCAACTTTCCGTTTCTATGAAAGATTAGGTGTCAATGCTGGGTTGTCAAACCGTCTCGGAGTGGCTGTTCCAGACTTTGTGGTCATACTGGTCGACGCTTTAATTTGCCTACGTTGTCATTGGTACGTGCTGTTCCTGAAAAGAGAGGTCATCATTGAGACCCTGTTTTGTATTAAATCTGCCCTGTTCTTGTCATAGCAATCATTTCGTCCAGCGCGTTCTAGTTTCTCTAGAGTGGTTGCATGGAATTCCTTTCCGGTTCAAAATTCTGTTTCGGTCTCTTTGTTATAGTGTGTGGTTGGAGCATTTGAAACGATTACGCTTGACGTTTCTCTCGGAAGAAACAAAGGTAGAATTTGAAACCCTTATTTGAACCCAACAATTTAAAGTTTATCGTCAGTCAGGCTGTCCCAAACCCGACATTCAATCTCTTAGTTGATGTAGATGCACACACCACCATGCATACAAAGTTAGATCCTGAAATTTAAACAACATTGTCAAGCATTTGTGCACGCATCAAAAAAATCTAAGATCTGATTGAAACTTATAGAATTACACCTTGCAAGTTTTAGGCTTTCGTAAGTTGATTGAGCAATAAAATTTGATGTTTTAAGGCAGTACTCTGAGGATGGTGAAATTTCCACGCAACGTGAATACAACTTTGGCTCAAGCAACCCTCCAGCGAGTACTCCTGTTACCGCTACCATGGTGTATATGCTTAATGCAAACTCCTTCTGCTTGGCCTCAAAATTATCTTGCAGAACAAGGGGACCATTTACAAAAACTGCACCAAAACTGAGACCAATAAGAAGATACAAGAACATGGCAACCCAAACCGTATGAATGAAGTGGTAGCACGAGCCCAAGAGAAATACCATGACAAGAAAAACAGACATGACTGGTAAAACCCATATTCTAGTAACCATACATGCACGAAACAAACGAGGAAAGACACAGTTGCAAAACGAAAGATAGCCTTTTCCTTAACAACTTCCAAATTCGAACAACACTGAGTAATACTGGTAATGATCACGTGAAGAAAGCACAGAGCCTGGAAAAGCCAGCGTCGTTGCAATAGAGCTCGAGGAGATGCATTTGTTTAACTCGGTGATAAAGACAGATATTAGTACCATGGAGGTACGGCCGTTCACCAATACCTTTTCTTTAACAGATAGTTGCTTCGATTTGTAACTCTCTTTTAGGTCTTCCACTGAAAGTGGTTGGTAGGCACCATCATGATTGGTGTCTTTTAGTGAGGTGTCGGAGAAGTTCTTGTGTATCACGAAGAAAACGACAACAATTGCAGGCACCTAGCACGAGATGAAAGCCATTGAGGCCTTTGGAGCGAGGCACAACCAAGTAGTCAGACCGGTCAAAGATACAACGAAGAAGTTTTGTTCATGGTCTCGTACAATATGTAACAAATATGTTTTGTCAAACAAGATGCGTCTTCTTAATCTCGTTTCTAAGTCTTCTTCCCTTGCTCTACGCGCTTCTTCCAAATTAAAATGGAATACAATTCAGCCCAGTAACTGGCGATATGGAGCTCTCATTTGTTTGATAAGAAAAGTGCATTCGCTTCCAATCTTTTTGTGGTAAGAGATTTATTAAAAACAAAACAAAGAGGGATTAAACGGCCTTAAATGCTTTTGCTTGCGCCTTTCTTTTGATCATTCGAGATACAGCCAGTAAGTTGAAGTAATTGCTTTCTCTATAAACGTCAAGAGTAATTTGGTTAGCACTGTTAGAAGATAAAAGATTATACAAGTAGATAAAACGCATCTTGGTCCAAAAATGTATTTACCATTGATAAATAGTTTAACGTTTCTGTGGTGAACGGCCACTTGTCACAATTTGAAGAATTGATATTTTGCAGCTAGTCAGCTAGTACTAGTAACCATACTGTGAGACGAACTAAGAAGTTTAGCGTTGACTTCCGTATACCTGTGTAAATGAGTTGTGACATAACTGAGCCATATCCTCCTCCCGTGATAAAGATATTTAAAAACTCTGGTTAATATCGCCCTGCGAATGCCATCAAAGATGATCCATCAATTCCTGTAGCAACAAGCAAAAAACAGCTCCGCAGAGACTGTAGGGAACAATGTTACCGAGAATCAACAGTCCAAAACCAAGCAAATTCAACACAGTAGTTGCTGCTATTTTCCATTGATAATATCCTTGGGGAAGACAGTAGGCAACAAGTAGTTGCAAGGCGACGTTGGGGCAGAAGTTACAGATCAGTACAACAGATGTTTGGATTTGTGTTCCATGAAGGATGTCTTGAGCCGCCGAGAAGATCAGTGAATACGAACAGATGTAGACTATTCCAATAAGGAAGAAGCACACAGACAAAGTTAAGCTGTTCTGTGACATTCTATGACGTTACATTGCAGTGTAGAGGGGATGTCAGATGCTTTGTAGTTCAACAGAAACCAAAGTGAAAACATTTAATAGATTGAATCCTTAAAAAATCTAAACATAGCTAAGTTTGAAAACTAAGTAACGGAGCACACGCTTTTTTTATAAGAAAGTACCAGTAAATTTGGTCGAGGCTCGTTCTTAATTTTTTGACGCTTTGAGCCTCGAATTGTTCTTAAAATGTTCTTATTTCTATGTATGTTTAAATCAAAGAAAAGCCAAGCCAAAAATGTTGCATTGTTTATGATTGTATTGGAAAACGAATTTGGTCAATTTATTCCTGCGAATTTATTGTGGATTCGCCGACAATTCGCCGATGATTTCCACTGATTATAAGCTGCGAAGCTTAACGTTTAGTTAAAGACCGAAGCTCGTACAGTAAAGCTTTAAATAGAATCAGATATTGAGCCCGAACCTCAGCTTGTTCTTAGATTGTTCCTAAATTTTGGCCAACCTGAGCCTCGTTCTTATAAAGCTGTTCTTATAAAAAAAAAAAAAAACGGGTAATTAGTCTTTCTGCCGAATACAAGAATTTCAAAGCTGTTACCACTCTTTTGATTTTACGAAATATTCCATGTGCGAAATACTTCTTGGGGTCCTTAATAATGCTGTAGGTCAGCGAAACTTCAATTTTTCCCTGTTTCCAGTGCAAGGCCACACTTGAGGTTATACATTGTATTCACATATACAATGTGCCGTTAAAGGACAACCGAATGTTTGTGTATCTTTAAGCTTGTGCCGAACCCACGAAACTGTCAAAGAAGAACTGAAACAAAGCAAGTTAATGAACGAACAAAATGAGTCATAGCGCGGTCAGTGTTCAATAAATGAAAATTTAATTTAGCATGAAAACTGCGAATAACGAGAAAACTTTGCATCCCTCCCCAAACCGGCGAGATTGAGTAAAGTCTTAGCTCCGAGTCAAACGCCCTGCAACAGTCAAGCTAAGAAAGCTCGAATCTGGTTCGACTGTTGCACAATTTTTGTTCGATTTTGCAATAGACTGAACAAGTATATAGTAGAGTACGAATATTTGTGATTACGTGACAAAACACATCCAAGCGGCCAGGACAAAATTTTCCCATGTGAACGCGCGAAAAAATTCGTCTCACCTGTTGGGCTGTCCCACCTCCATATGAACCGGGAGGCTTAGCTACTCGCAACTTGTGTTGTAGAATTCATGTTGTGATGCGTTTGTAAAATACTTTATAACTAATGTTTGGTCTCTTGTTCAACTCGTAATCTTAGGGTCGCGAGTTCGAGCCACGGTCAGACCACTGTTTAGTGTCCTTGAGCAAGACACTTTACCTGGCTTTGTTTCAATCGACTCAGTTGTAAAAACTGAATGAGTACTAGTTCTGCTGGGGGCTAACATGCGATAGATTAGTGTCTTGTCCAGAGGGAGTTAATGGCCCTTATCCGCTTAACACTACAGAAACCGGAGATAGGCGCCGGCCCGATGAGCCACTTAGGCTCGAAAAAAGATTTGGTCTCAAAGTGTACGAAACATATCATAACATTCACTATGTGTTGTGCTTAGTATTGCTTTATATGCTTTATAAACTTCGTTTACACCTGCGCGCATGTGCTGTCGAGCATCACTGCTTGTTTTGCTGTAAAAGATAATTATGGTCTGCCTGGTCATCTTCAATAAAATATGCAAAAAACGAAAAGTGCAGATGAATTTTAGTTAGATTACGATCCATTGTTCAGGTGATAAATTCCCATAGGGGAAAATGATGGGATTTAAATTGTTTATTGAGATCTGGAGAGCTTCTCTGATGCGCCGTATTAAAGGACAAAAATTGAACAGATACCATTAATATACCAAGACTGAGTTCTTCCAGGAAAAAAGAACTAGCCGAGAACAAGATAGGCTTAACGAGTAACAATTTAAAATCGTAGAAAATCCTTAGTAAAAACTAAAGTTCACAGTTACGCCGGACTGCCATCGCTGAAATTCTTTCAGAGTCAGCAACGGTCGGGTGTCACTAGATGTTATCTGCTTTGTTCTCCAGAACACAAAACTCGAGCGACTTAGTGAAAGCTTGCAATAAAAACAAACGAAAATTAATCCAAAAACAAGATCCCGAAATCTTAGTTGAATTCGCTGCATTATTGGAAAGTTTGGATTGTTCAACCTAAAGGCGGTTAATTCCAAAGTTTCTCGATCGCCGGGAAAAAACTACAGGTGATTGCGATTGTTCAACATCATCGTTTAGACTTTAGTTTCCGGTTCTCCTGAACACATTTTGGGACAATTGAGGTGACTGGCACAACTCGAGTGATTTAAACTTTACACAATTAATCGAGTATAACTGATTTATGAAGTTACTTGGTCGTCACAGTCGAGTAACAGTTTCTGGTTCTGATATAAATAGTTGTCACACCGAAGTAGAAAATGGGAAGTTTTGTTCAAAAAAACAAACAGTTTAATCGAACTTGAGAATATGACTCGTACTATGCAAACTGCACGATAATTTTGTGTAGGAAAAGCTCCCAGAAAGGAGTCCGCAGCTTGCGTGAAAAGTGCGACATGCAAGGAGCGAACGGCCGCGCGTGTTTGTGCCCTACAGTACAGATATTGTTCTTATAATTCTGGTTTCTGTTTTTACCCACATTACATCAAAGTGTTCTGGAATCAACAACTTGCAAATAGTGAAGTTTTTACAACGTTTTCTACTGTTGTAAACGAACAACTTACACCCTGTTTCTGTTCAAAAGCAACCATCGTCAGTCAATCGAGGAAAATCTTTTAGCATGACGAAGCTTACCGAGATGCTTAACCTGTTTGGCCTACCTTATGAAAAAATTCTCGATTTAATCAATTTTCTGTCGAGTTTTCAATGATAGTTGTTCAACTGCATAACCAGTTACTACGGAGCAAGTTGCAGAAACTCCAACTGGAAAGCGGCAGAGGCTGTGTAAAGCCTGTATAATTTTAAAAAAGGAGATTCAATAATGGTAATTGAACAGAGTGTCGTGCAGTTTTGGTCTGTAATCATACTTGTGGTTTCAAATCAAACTCCCGGGCCCTGTATAAATTTAAAAAAGGATGATTAATAATGGTAATTGAACAGAGTGGAGAGCAACGTAAACAGATATAAAAACTGTTAACAAAATTTAGTTTTGAGACAATACGCTTTGAGTTTTAGCTCTGTCGTCTTTTATGATGGAAGGGTGGGGGGCTTATTTAAAATTTGAAGCTCTAGAAAGCGTCATATTAGAGAGGAGGGCTTGTTAGAGAGGAGGTCTTATTAGGAAGAGGGGGGCTTATTAGAGAGGGGGTCTTATTAAAGGGGGGGCTTATTAGAGAGGGGGGCTTGTTAGTGAGGGGGTCTTATTAGGAAGAGGGGGGCTTACTAGAGAGGGGGTCTTATTAAGGAGGGAAGCTTATTAGAGAAGGGGGCTTGTTAGAGAGGGGGGCTTATTAGAGAGGGGGGCTTATTAAAGCGTTTACGGAATTTGTAAAACTTGTATGTATATAATATGCGCATAGCATTGGGTGTGCAGTTGTTTTCTATATCTTCTATTCGTTTATACAAACCAACCGGAAGAAAAAGAAGAAGAAGATGTTGATGATGGTGATGGTGATGATGACGATGATGATGATGAAGATGATGGTGATGAATTTTAGGGTGCATTCGTTTGGGCCTGGGACATGGAACAAAAACCTTGTTCTATTCGTGTGGCTGGTTACAAATAAAACATTTGTCACTGGCAAAACCATTGTGAATTTTAAATTTGAAAAAGAAATTTCGTTACCCTGACAATCTGGAAAAATAAATCTATATCTGGATTAGTTGGAATAGGCCAAAAAACATTGTTGAGAATAAAATTGAAACTTATCTTTGAAACGTCGAGAAAAGAGATCATACAGTTAAAATCCACGTGTAAGAATCTAAATTTTTCGAACTTAAAGCCTAAATATGTTCTTATAGGAAGGATCATCTAGTGGGATTTTAGGTTACTTTCAGACAACTAACAACAGGGCAAAATTGATCTAGAATGTATTTTGTCGTACCAAACAATTTTCTAGAATACAGTTTTGATGAAAGCACACAAGAAGTTATACTTACAAAGAACTCACAGGCGTGTAATCCTGTACATGTAAAAGCCAAACTAATTTATTTCATTTTTTGGTTTGAAATGTTTTTTTTTTTGTAATTTAAAAACTTAAAGTCCCTATCAAGCTTATTCTTTTAAGTTCAAGATGAAAAGTAGAACCCTTTAATAATACTAATTTTCGAAAATAAAACCTTTTCTCGCCGTTCCTGTAACATTTTCAAGACTTGAAGCGTGCAATGATGACGTAGCAGGAGGCATACGACGTAGCACGAGGCATGAAGCAGAGGCAATCTTTTTTATCTCAAAAAATTAAATTCTGGCTACAATAGTCACATTGTTATAACTTTAGTCAATGAATTATTCCCTTGAAAATGTTTGAAATAAAAACTTTACGACATTTTTAGCAGAAATGAATATTCTTAAACAAAAAGCACATAACTCAGTGCTGCTACGTCACCGGTTACCAGGCCCCGGCCTGCTTGGTCAAATTTCACATTTCGATTGGTTAAAAAGCATACTTAGACGTGGAAATTTTCTTTGTTTATTCGAATTTCGAGTTCACAGATGACAACAGTTTTAATGTAATAAGTAAAAAAATAAGCTTGATAGGGACTTTAAGCTTAACTGGTTCGTAAATTTTAGGTTCTTATTCGCTGGTTTTTACTGGAGTACACAATTGTTTGGTTTGCCCAATAATGAACTGCGAAACCGCGCGGGACTGGGAAAAAGCAACTGACCTTAGTCTACAATGTTGCGTTGCTAAGTTACCGGGTTTCACTGAAAAGAATCACGAAATTAACGAAAGTGTATCAATAAATAGTTTTTGTTACGTTTTTTCAAGAAATGAAATGTTCAGTAATCGTTTAACAAACGCTACTAACAGCAATAAAATACTGAACTAATTTGGGTATAAAAAACGGAACTGATCCTCTGCTCTTTCCGTTCAAATGATATCAATAAACAGAAATCTGTTTTGCCACAGATTCGACAAACGAATCAAATTCTCTTTCAATGGAAGTTACATATCGTACTTTTCACTTACTCCGCATTGCATTCGCACTCTAATGGCACATATAAGAGTTGGATATTTGACCCAAGATGGCTAATAACTAATCAATCTTGAATTTTTGTTGTTTTCATGGTTGTTACTGTCACACGAGAATACAAGATGGAGTCTATGTGTGATGTGCACAAACTTTGAAAACAAAGCCATAGGTTTGTTTAGTGTTTCTTTGAGTTTAAAGCGAGGCTTTTGGATCAAATACAGTACCTCAACTCCAACCTCTTGTGACCGACACTAAAAACTGTTGGGAGACTAAATATTGCATAGCAAGAACGTCCAAACAGCGTCACAACAAGAGCAAAACAAGAATGAAGTGACAAGTGTTGAGAAAGAAAGCCAATTAAATTTAGTTAGAGTAAATATGTTAATAGTTTAAAATATGTACAAAAAAAGAAACTTCTTAGCAATAACTAATCAAGCGGTGTGACAGTGAAACAAACAAATCTGACAAGGAGACAGATGAATTATGCAAAACTAACCTAACTTAGTTACTGGAAGATTCTGATAGAAAGGACATGCTGCGACATTTGGAAACCAGTTTACTAAGCCCTGTTTACTCGAGCAATTTTTTCTTGACATTTTTTTATTGCTCGCGTAAATGATCAACAAGTTTTCTTTGACACTCTTTCATTGACGAGGTTTCCTTGTTCGTGCAGAGAACGAGCAAGCTTTTCTTTACAAGTTTCTAGTTGTACCTGGGAATCATATCCTTGTCACTTTTTCTTTGTTGCCCCTCTATACGAGCAAGTTTCAGACTTGACAATTTTTCCTTATCAAGAAAAGTTGTTAACTTTCTCCACCTACACGAGCAATTTTTCCTTGTTAAGGCAAAATTATTAAGGCAAACTTGTAATTGAAAATTGCTCGTGTAAACGGGGCTTAAGCGTGCGAATGACGCTAATTTCATTTTAAAGTTCTTCTTTTTGTTTGGCGAACGGAGAATATTGGGGCCTACGTTTAGGACGGTTGGTCAGATATCTTAACCCACGCTTGAAAAAGAAGGACTCGGTATTCAAATTTGGAGTGGGTTTACAAAGTGGCAAGAGAGTGATATCGATGAGGATACGGAAGATTTTTACAAGAAAGAGTCAGGTTTGAGGAAGTTAAGGCTTGGAAAAAATAGAATGAAAGACAGGAATTGTAAATAAAACAACCTTAAAAAATAGCCTAGCCAGATCTTTTTACACTGTAGCAATTTGAAAGTCTGTAGGCGTTTCCGAGGTTATTGCTAGCTGGCCACGAGGTGAGGTGAAGTCACCAGTCTCTCCCGGCCTTGTTTTCAAAATCGAGGCCGCACAAAGGCAACAATCTTAATACAAGAACAACGAGACAGAGATCGGCCAAAATTTAAGAACAAGCTGAGGCTCGGCATCGGTAGCTAATTCTTTAAAGATTTTACTGAGGTTCGATCTTCAAATTAGTCAACTTAAACCACACACGAAAATAAGAACAATTTAAGAACAACTTAAGACTCAAATCACCAAAAAACTAAGAACAAAGATTACGGGTTCTAATAAAAACAGCGTGTAATCGTAGCGCGCATGCTCGAAAACTCATGCGCAACAGGACAGTTCGCTGCTAGTTTCATTCTGCGACTAGCCTATACAATCACACTGCCAACCAGCTCCAGGCTATTCATATTTGAAGAACAGCATCAGTATGTTCAAGGCAAAACTATTCTCTTTTGCTACAGTAGTTGGTTCGTTGTTTGTTCTTTGGCAGATAAAGCTCCGTCCTGTCACATTTTTACGTATACCTCTTGAAAGACCACGGTAAGTTTTTTTTCAATAAATAAATCTAATCATGTTGCACTAATATCGAGAGTCGATAAGTTTTCATTTGAACCACATGGAGTTTTTTGTATATGTTCAATCAGTCAATAAAACTAATTAATACGAGCAGCCACTTCATTCTCGATGCTGCCTTAAAAATTTCGACGACTAACGGCTGATCGTTTAAAAACACTATATATAGCAGCATAAAAAATAGATTGGCTTCTCATACTAATTTAAATTATACAACTGTATGCCCAGATTGATGCATTTAAATTAATAAGTCACCAGGGAAACGTAATAAGAGCGGCGAGTTAAAGTGAAAATCAATTCAGCAAGCGTTGACAACGTATGGGAAATACACGAAGATCAAAAAGACACTCGTTTTTTTGTTGTTAAGTTAAAGATCGAAAATGTAAAAATTTAAAACAATAGCTATTGAGACTGAGCTTCAGCCTTTACTTAAATTGTTCTTAAGTTTGGCCAATTTAAAGCCCTGTGTACACTGCAAAATCGTTTTGGCACGGCTCGGATCACAAAGTACGCGTACTTGAAATAAATTGGATCGGCACCTTTGCCCAATCTGTGCCGGACTAAATATCACCCGTGCACGGACCGTGTCGAGAGGTAGTGTGAGCACGGATAAACTTGGTACGGTTAACACAAACGTCAGCACGGACGAAGACGAAAAACAAGATGATGAAATACCCAGGTGTAATGAAATATTTGATGAGCCAACAACTCACAGTGATCAAACAGAGAGAAAGAAAGTGTTTCAGAGGAAATAAAAACCTATGTAAACCATTTGTGAAGAGAACAACACCTTCAATTTCTTCGAGCAGCTTTTTTAATTTGCACCTGCATCATTTTTACCCATGCCGAACCAAATCCTTTCTGCAGTGTAAACGGGGTTTTAGACTAGCTGTTATTAAAAACAAGCAAGTATATGGCCTCTCACAAATCAAAATTGAAATGGAAATTGTACATGTAAATAATAACAGCTAAAAGAAACCGATGGGGGTTCAATTCCACAGACCGGACAAGACGTTCGTTTACCTCGTGCAGGCCGAGCAGTGCCTACCAGCCTACCTTAGAGATGAAAGGAACCTCGGAAAAAGTTCATCCTGTCGATGTGACGTCATTGTAATTAGTTATTCTGAAAGATGCTCTGACAACAATCTAACGCACGTGGAATATATACAAAAAAGTGCAGCTGGACGGAGGGCAGAAACAGGTGAGTTGTCAACAAGAGGTGGCCGACCCTAAGAAGTCTTTCTTTTAAGACCTACCACATTTCCTTCCCTCCTTCCTTTCTTCCCTCCTTTCTTCCTTCCTTCCTTTCTTACTTCCTTCCTTCCTTTCTTCTTTCCTTTGCTCCTTCCTTCCTTCCCTCCTTCCTTCCTTCTCTCCTTCCTTCCATCCTTTCTTCCTTCTTTTCTTCCTTCCTTTCTTCCTTCCTTCCCTCCTTCCTTCCTTTTTCCTTCCTTTCTTCCTTCCTTCCTTCCTTCCTTTCTTATTTCCTCCTTTCCTTCCTTCCTACCTTTTTCCTTCCTTTCTTCCTTCCTTCCTTCGCTTTTTCTTCCTTCCTTCCTTCTTTCCTCCCTTCCTTCCTTCCTTCTTTCTTTCCTTCTCTCCTTCCCTCCTTCCCTCCTTCCTTCCCTCCTTCCTTTCTTCCTCCTTCCTTCCCTTTCTCAAATCACCGCCAATCAGGCCGGCGATTATCTGCAGTTTCCGTAATGCTAAACGGAAGAGAGTCTTTTACTCCTCCTGGACAAGACACTAGTCCATCGCAGCAAAAGCTGGTACTCAGTGATATAGCTGAGTCGACTCGAACAAGTCGGGTAAATTGACTTGCTCAAGGGTACAACACAGTAATCAGACCGGTCTCCCACTGCGTCGCAAAAACTTAGAGGAGCTGGCGAAAACAATCTCAATAACCACATGTTTACAAGTAATGTTTTTTTTTATTTTTCTAGATTGTTTTTTGCAGCTTTGGCGAAAAACATTCCGTATCAATATTTCATCTTTGCCGATGATGACATAACCCTAAACCACACCGCACTCTCTGCAACAGCGGACAGGCGACTGTCACCTTTTCGTGTTTATGAAAATTGGCTACTTAACTTTCAACCAGCAGTCGGATTAGCTGACTATACTTGGAATTTTGGATATGAGCATGCGTTGAGCGTGAGAAGAGAACATTGCAACCTCTCAAGAACCGAGCGGCCGGTCGTGATTCCAACTGCTGTTTTTGATCCAATTTTTAACGGATTCCATCACGAAGTAATTACACACTTGCTGCCTTATCATGGAGACTACGACTATATCAGTTGGTGGCACAGCAACTGGTAAGTTTTTCAACTGTTTATGCTGGGAATGAGGGGTGCCCTAGCTTAGGGCAGGGGGAATGCCTCCTCCCCTTAGCCACCAATATACGCGAAACGCACCATGTCTCGTTCTTAATCGGCCAACAACGCAACCTTAGTATGCAGTTATATAGTCAGACTAGCGGAGTAGAGTTATAAAAAAGATTTACTCTCAACTGTTTTTATGTATTACATGAAAATACTCCAACGCTAACTGCATTTTATCATATTAAATTTTAGGGTAAATATTGTTCAGCAGTTTTGTTGTACTATGTCGAAAAGAATAACACTGATACAGGCTTACTATCCCTTAAACCAGGTACATCGTTCTAGGCGTGGAGTTCAAGTTCCGAGGACGGGCGGTAATTTATGGCGGCCTGAAAGTAGCCAATACAAACGCCCGCCCCTACCCCCGCACGTGGGATCTCTTCGGAGATGCATTGCTTTTATTTATGCGGCAGCTACAAGAAGACACTCCTGCAGTTTATCGAAATAACTCGCTTTTTCACAGGCTAAAGAGCCTGCACTATCTTCACCTTTTATATTCTAGTAACACTTATTGCATGAAAGCCGAGGAAAACTTGCTGTTGACTCCGTTTGCTCATTTTCAAGGCAAGCAGCAAGCTGGAGTGTGAAAGACCGCTTACAAAAGGCAGTTCTTCAATCAAATGGAGTTCATGAGTAGCAAACTGCTAAGCTTTTGAATTTCTCAAATGTATACGGGTTAATCAATAACGATTTCGAAATACAATTACAAAGAAATATGAGTGAAAATATCCGACATTTCGGTGTCATTCTGACGTTATTCTCAAGGAACTGAAAGATAAATTATATGGGTATAAGAGAATCCTAAACTTAGTGAAAAGTTAAAATAACAAACGAGGCAGAGTTCTTAATCAGACAAAAACTTTCGCACGTATTGAGTCCCATATTTTCACTCATATTTCTTTGTGATTGTATACGGAGTTATCACGATTATTAAATTGGAACTCCTTTGGAGCTCACGAGATCACGTTTGAAAACACGAACGGAATAAAAAGAACAAAAGCCAAATAAAATTCCAATATTTTCGACTTTTGTTGGTTATCCCAGCTTGGTTAAGAAGTTCCACGAGCATATATCACACCGTTGAAACCTCTTAGGAACTCTAAATAAGTGACCGTTACAAGCGTTTGAATTTTAGAATGTAATTATTCCCCTTATTAAAAACCACCGTACAGGGTCAAAAGTTTGGGATATTTTTTAAAATTTTAAAAACTTTTTAACAGATCGGATCATACACAACACTTTTTATATCATTTCTCTTACATTTTATTTTTTCAAAACATATTAATTTAACGAGGATTACCACGTATACTTAAATTTAAAACATAAACACGTTTAAGTAACAGAATTTACAGTGTACGTAAGGAAACCTTTCTGCAACTCTACTGTACTCTTTCGACTCTCTGAAATTCCGTGACTTTTTCCATAATTTTTCTGGATTTTCTGCTTTGTTAGTTTTCCCCTCAATAAATCAAAGAGAGTTTCTTTTTTCCCTTTTTAGAAAGATGACCTCGTTCCCACGTACTTGGTTGCAGCCTGATTTAAGTCTAGCACGGTTTAAACGCACTACGTCTCCGCGAGTCTATCTCCGCAGTAAAATCATATTCAGCAAAAAGGCATGTAATTTTGTGCAAGTATGTGGATTGGTTATATGTTTTTCTACACGTTGTTACCAATCTAAATTCTGCCAATTTTCCATGACTGGGTATTCACAGCAGCAACAAGGTTGGCCTGTTCTTCGTTGAGTGTATGAAGGTTGCTGTTGTTAGCAACAGTTAGCAATTCTATCAAATGTTGCTATCCTTATGTTTCTGTCAGTGTAGCTTAATCGCACTTTACTAGAAAACGTCTTTTACGCCTAAACTTACATACGTTACAGATCGACCAACAGTTTAAACGAAGAACAATACCAGCCCGCAGTAGGTCGCCTCAAAAAAACACCAGCCAGTACGGTTTTGGCGGCAGCAACTGCATAGTCGTCTCTATTCGACCATCTTAACGTATATTTTCCTGCAGTTGTACATCAACCAGGAACTTATTTGTTTCACGGGCATGTCGCGTTATGCCGTGGAGTTTCTTTACCAGTAGATGCACCAAAAAATCGCTCCCGAAACAAGTTGAATATTTTCTTCTTTGCAACAAACAAAATACTGATGAAGAACCCTAAAAAAGACATTGACAATAAATTCACCATGACCACAACTTCAACAACAAGATAATAAATTGTTTGCAGATTGAACTTTTAAGTTCCAACAAATTAGGTGAAAAGTTTAAACACGTAGAAAGGCGGACATATTCATAGGAAACTTGGTAAAGGGAACAAATTCATGGCGAACTAGGAGAGGGAGTTTGACCTCCAATGAAAAACAACCTTACGCATTGTCTAAGATGCAGACATGTTAAAACTACTGCAAGGTTAAACTTGGTGCTTCAGGTCTGAGTCTCCATTGTGTGCCGTAGTCTCTTTATACACCCGCAATGCACGCTGGGTTCAGTGTTCTAAAAATCATGGTTGAAATCAACCAGCTCGATTGAAGCTCGACTGGCGTGTTTATTTGGCTTGTATTAACCCCAGACGATACATGGTGTCAGAGTAGCT
>JAOBAT010097314.1:0-16495 GCA_026413305.1 Hydrozoanthus tunicans | reverse complement strand
TCCTCTCCGGCCCACAAAAACAATTACAACTGACAGAATCTACTCTCTACAAATTGCCGGTTTTCACCTAAATTCATAGCGATCATGTCGGTAGCCTCGAACAAAGGGAGGGAGCAACATGGCTGCTTCGTCTTTTGTCTTTTGCGTTTCACGGAAGTGCGTGAAAACCAAGAATTCTTACGAAACCATCTTATCTTTTTTTTTACAGTTTCCGGTACCTTTTTAAACAGAATGCAAACCGATCAAATTAGGGAATATATTAATTCAAAAACCCTTTTTTCCTTTTCTTAATCTTTTTAATCTGCTTTCGTAGCAAGGTCGAACTGTAGAGTGAAGTAGTTTGTCTTATTAAATCAACAGATAGGTGGATTTTTCGAATGACGTGACGAGTTGATCAATTCGAAATCAAGCAACTCTGCTTGACAAAGCCATTGGGTCAACAACACTTTGCGTTACATCACGTATACGGGAGACGCAAAAGCAAAACAACACGTTCGCCTACAGCAGATTGACTCAATGACCCATAGCCCCCCTTAAGCAGAAAATATTGCATTCCTTGCCTCGCCCTTCCGTTTGACGCTCCTAAACCCACGGGAAATTTAAACTGATTGCCCTTTTGGAAGAAACTACAACACTTCTATTGTGTCTTTTGATCTACGGGTCATACAAACATCGTTCCTATCGAAGAAGAGTTCATATCGAAGAAGAGACTTAATGCCATCAGTATTTTGCACTGCCAAGCGGATGACCGTTAACAACATAGAAATACATGTAAAGAAAAAAGGAAGAAGTTGTGAATAATCGCTTAAAGTGCTCAAAAGTGTTCTTTAATTGATGGTGATATATTTTGGACGACTTTCTCGAGACATTATGCGTGCAACCAACTGAAGACCGTGACACTGATATTTTATGTTTTGGCACTTGGCGCGTCAAAGATTTGAAAATGCAAAGAACACTGCCAAAGAAAAATCGGGTTTCTTTCCCGTAAAAGGATGCCGAACGATTCAGTTCTTAAACCGCAATAGTTTTCACGGAATTATTTCCTTTTTCAGTTTCAGCATCGATATTCTTGAAAGTTAAGAGGACGTAATTTGAACCACTGATAAAACTTACAGCCCCAATATCTTCTAATTATCCCTTGATAATTTTGTTTCGTGTAGTCCATCGCAACAAGTTTCTCTCACAATATAACCGTTAGTATCTCTTTTGGATTTTAATATTTTCTGTGGGAATGACGAGATTAATCTATATATTGAACCGAAAGCGGATCAGCGTTTATGACTTCAAGGACTGACAAAAGTGCGCGCTAAAATGACGACGATTCACTCATAAAATGTTTCAATTGTTTATTATCAGAAATATGTGTTAACTGTTTCTCACGAGATGGAAGTTGCGAGAATACGTTTGAAAAATAATAAACAACCACATAACCTTGCTTTTCTTATAATGGTTAGTAGAGGCAACAGTGTTTAGCGTTTATATTTCAATAAAATAGACTGTAGTTTCTTTCGGCTTGAAATAAATATATTTTCCAAACTTTGTTGGACAAGTGTTTGCTTTTTACTACGGAGTTCTGGTTAGGTTTAGCAACAGTTTTTTAAAGTCATACAATCAAAATAAAGGCAACAAAAGTCTGCTGCTTGCAATCTAGGTTAAGCCATTTAAAACCGTCATTTGCATACCAAAACAAGGATTTTTATATGTTATAGACTTATTATATTAGTAATAGTTTTAATTTAGATCAAAGCAACTAATTGCTTGCGGTTTTGCCAAAATAAAAGATTGCGTCAACACTGACATAGCCGCACAAAGATCTTTTGGTTGTGATATTACCATAAACCTTTCCTTTATTCTACTACCGGTGATTAAATATATTCGTTGGGTAATGTTAATTAAAATGCCAAATAACGAACATGATTAAGACACAGCTATTTCTTCCCATTAGTCTTACGTTAAAGCTAAATTTAGCTTCAGCTTTTTCTTGAGTGCAAACAGCAGCTTAAGTCTGACAGAATAACAGTGATTTATCTGAACATAGTACTCAACTCTCTCTCAATAAATATTTCATACCATATTCAAGGCTGCAAAACAATGTAGCTTGATCTCTGGATACAATAGGTTTGACTTATTTTAAATAATTTTATTCAACTACCACTCTGTACAGACTGATCTCTTAGAACATGATTTAACAATTAAATAACAAAAACAAAATAACATCAAGTTGACATTAACAGATTGTTAAAAACGAGGCAATCTTAACAAGTGTTCTTTTGTCTTTTAATTTGGCAGTAAATTTAACAAAATACAGTGGTTAAAAATGTGTGCCAATTTATTCCAGCATCTAGGAAGCCAGCCTATATATCATAGATGCAACTGTATGATACACTTTTTACTAGGGAGGGAGGGGTGATCATGAAGAAAGCAACTGTTGAACTGAATATCATATATGACTTTTAAGGAATTCTTGCAAAAGTTTTGTAAAGTCTTTGATATATTAAATGACAATCAAATTTGTTTCCAATTTCATACTAATCAATAAATACTAGAAATCTAAAAATACATTAGAGAAAAACTTAGCTTTAAACTTGTACCATGAATATAACATAAAACTAAACAGAAATACCATTCCCATAACATTAAACCTTTTTCTAATATGCATTACTATAAGTTCAAATGCTTATGAAAGTCTAAATTCTTTAGGTCAAAACACCCAAGTTTTAAATAATTTATCTTCATCAAATATTTTGTATGGGTTAAACTAACCTACTATAGGTTAGGTTACGAATGGTGAGACGCAGATTTCATCTACTACCCAACGCATGAATTCGAGAGTTGAGGAGCAATATGCATGAATATATTACTACAACTCTCGAGTATGCTCAATGTTTTACCCACTAAAATTAATATTGAAAAAAGTTATTTGCACTGAATATCAGCGAATTTCAATCTATCTAAATTTGCAAATGTTATCCATCACTATATATAACCATGAAGAATGGTACCAAAATTTAAAGCAGAGTTGTAAACAAAATATACAAATTAATAATAGTTTACTATATACCGCAGAAACATTTTTCAAGATGACCAAAAATAAAGTCATTGATAAGAAATAAAAATGGTATTTTTAAAAGATTTATGAGCTGCTTCAACAACAAACTATAGTTTATAAAGCTGGCAAGCATTTCATCATACTAATAAAGAACAGTAAGCAAAATGTTTCATGAAACAAAATAAATTTTGCTCAGACCACACAACTACCTAGAAAACATCATTGATGATGGATAACATTTGCAAAAAAAAATTGAAAATTGTTTGGGAGTAATCAGGTAGACAGTTTTTTACTCCGACGACATTTTGTTTGTGATATCACCATGGTAACAGAACAAGAACTGTAACAACTGACAAAATTCAGAAGAAAAATCTGGCAGAAAATTTGCGTGTTCCACCGTTACTTGTATATTTCAAGTAAGATGTAATAGATCTGAGCATCAGCAGATGATCAATCTCGATTGGACTATGTTCGAAGTGAAGCCATATGTGTGCACACTCTGTGCATTTTTCCTTGCAATTCCACAATTGCCCCCGTCTTGTTGAACAAGTTCATAACTGTATGGTGAGTAAGGCAAGTCTCTCATTTTTAAAGGCCAATTATGACACATTCACTCTATTACTTGTTCTAGTGCCTGGTGTTGATCGTCACTGCTGATACAAAAGATAACGTTTCATAGTGTGTGGCACTGGCAACTTCTCGATCGTTGATTTCGTTATTTTCTCCTTACCAATAGATTTTCGAACAACACGGCGGCACAAATCAGACAGAGGTTGAGGTTCAGCTGAAAAGCGAAACTGAAGATTAGTAAATTATAAACAAAAATGAATAACTTTGTTTGGCATGCAGTCAACTGCATAGAAGCTAGAAACACAATTATTAATTTAATATGTTTTAATCTGGTTCTAAAGCTGAGTAAGTTTAGTTGTAAAACTAATTAAAAATGTTTTAAACAAAATTGTTTTACTATGTATAATGACCATAAATTACTAAGTTTTAATAAAAGGACTTATAATATGTTAACCATTTTGACGAAAATCACAACTTGGTATAATTGTTTTATTAGTATTGTTTAAGACTTTATATATATTTATACTTAATATGTAAAAATTAAGCTGATTGATCATGATCAGGCTAAGTGTAAGGTATTAAATTTACAAATCTATTTTGTTTAAAACCTTCCACCAGTTAAAAACCTACGTACTCCAGTGCTTGGAAACATTTTGGCATTTGAATAATTTTAAGTCGATCAGCATAACACTTCTAAATCTAGAATTTTAGAACTCTTGCTGTTTATACCACAAAATTAGATCAGCATTAGCAACACTTTATGTACTGTTTTGACTTCAACTTTTTTTTATCCTAATAAGGAAAGTCATATACAATGAAAAAAGTCACCTTAAGTAAAATACATTTCAAGTATAACAAAAATTTATCTAAAGTATGTTTATAATTGGATCATTATTGGTAATTTTCACTTTCATTTGATATTTTGGACAAGCCTTTAGTATAATTTTTGGTTATAAAAATTGAAAATGAAACATTGATGTCTAAAAAACAATAGGAACAATCTTGTTAGCAGTGGATTAAGACAAACATATATAAAAAAATTCAAATTAAATTTAAAAATGAGTAAGAATTTGTCATAACCTTAAAATCTGACCATTTCATAAATACCTAATTTGGTGTACTGAGTCAGATCAACCATCAGTTAATGTAAAATGATAATCAACGGAAATAAACTTAAGCTTGTAAATCTAAAATTATTGTAAAGAGCTGTATACAGTTATATATGATCATATACCTGGGGAAAAATGCTGGAACTACAAAACTTTTAGATATACCCTTTGTAAAAAGTAACACAAAACACCCGAGAAATGGTATAGTATCAACAAGTTATAAAACTGTAAATGACCACGTACTGATCATGAAACTGGTTAAAGAGAAACAAACAAAACCACAACTAGAGCAAAACATATCTTTCATGGAAATAGAATACCTGGAAAAGCTGACTATTGCTTTCAGAGGAAAGTGAAAAATACTTTTTTTAAGAAAAGTTGAATGTTTTCTTTAGAGAAGATATTTCTATAGAATACCACCCAGTATTCATCTGACAACTGTAGCAAACCTTTTGTTCTCTTTTTTCAATAAATTCTATTCAATTCATATTTGATATCCAAAGCAGTGACTAAGCTTATTATATATTAGGGCTGTCTAGTTGTACCAGTGCCAGTGATACACTTAGTAGTCAGTAAAAACTCAATAAATTTACTTTGATTCGGTCATTTATTTTAGTTTTGAGAAGATTATCTCCCCATTTCCATCCTTTTGGTAACTAAGTTTCGCTAAAATTAATTCAGCAGAATATTAATGTCTAGTGATTTGGTTTACTTTTAAAGAATTATTTCACTGAATAAGAAAAAAAAATAACGAGATGGGAAATTGTCTTCGTCATTTCCCTCAAAACTTTCAGTTAGCTCATAAGCAAACAACGCTAGAATTAATAAGTCAAAGAAACTAACAGATCTCAGCTTTCTGTCAGCATCTTTTCAAATTTCTTTTCAGTCTTGTTATGGTGTTGCATTTGATAATTAAGAATATTGCATGCGTCCTTTGAATCTTTTGTTTACAGGTTTTTTCCGTTTATTCAAATGCAGTTCTTTGTTCGCGGAAAACGTTAACCGGAGCGCATAGTAACTCAGCATTTCTAAGTCTTACATGTTCACAAGCAACAGGTGGGAAAAACTGGACAAGCGGCACGCGTCCAATCGTGGTGGCCTTTGTTCAAGCGTGCGACTTCAATCCAGCCATATTTATCCTTTGTGATAACAAAATCGACCACCAGGAGACCAAATGGTTCAGTGAAGCATTTCAAAGTCACAAAAAAGACGCCAAAGTATTCATCTTGGGCTGACAAAGTAGTCAGTTTTTTAAAGCGCGTAACACTAATAGACATTTCAACCAAGTTCAAAACAATTTTTTAACTAGAGGGGACAATAAAAGTATGAATTATTCAATTCCATTGACTGGCACAAACAAAGGAAAGTTATGTTGGTGAACCGAGCGAGCTAAAAACACCGATGTTTTCAGCGCATAAATATTTTTCGTTTTCGTGAATAACAGAGTTCGAATAGTTTTCCGAGAAATAGTCGCGAAGGATTTTTCCACTAAATTGAAAGTAACTCACTATTTATCGATTGATAACGAATATTGTTTCAAGAGTTTACAATAGTTAACCCGTTTCAGTAATATGTTTGTGCGAGTTCTTTTGACAAGTTTAATGGCGGTTGTCCCTTTGAAGAAAGAATATATGGCGGGGCTGTGAACTCGAATCAAGAGATCATCGCCATGTTTGACAAAAGCACTTACAATTCCCATGTGGTTTGAGAGTGTGACGTACAGGAAACCAGAAACGCCACAAAACTTTTATTAATACCTTAGTTTGCAAACAGATCCGAATAAAGAAATACTTGTTGAAGTAAATCAAACGAAAACTATTAAAACATAAATATAGACAGAAGTAAAAAGGAAGACTACTGTGGTTTCTTAGTGTGACTTATTGAAAAAACGCGTGATTTGAGAGTAAACAGTTAACGGAATAAAAGCGGAAGTGACTCTGAGCTGTCGAAAAACGCAAATTCAAAAACACAACACGGACAAAAATCACATACATAGAAATTGCACTTACGATCAAGGCCGCCCAAATACTGCATCGTAATTTCACAATGACCCCAGACGGCTGAAACGATTGGGTAAACGGTTTTTCCTTTCAGACCTCTAAACGCAACTCCAAGATATTTCCCTTCACATGTCTCGAAAGCGAGAGTTCCTTCGTCCATATCAAGTAGAATTCGAAATCTGTCGGGAGTCACAAAGTTTTGCTCTACATTCCCAGAAACTGGGTATTTGAACTGTGAAACTCCCTTCTCGTTGTGATAAAGACGATTTCGAACAATATCCCAACCCCATCCCTCTTCGTTGATTCCAACGAGAGAATGATAACCAGTACAATGAAGAGTCGCTTTCGAGGTAGCCACCCCTACAACTGCATGAGTTCCACGTTGTCTTGTTGACCACTGAATCTCCCACATGTGGAAACCGCGATTGTAAGCTTTTTTCGTCCTTATACAGTCTGTACTTTGGGCAACTGGGTGCCGGTGAAAAGTAAACGGATCGTCTTCTTTTACAAAAATGTTCACAGAGCGATCGTTTGGGTTCCACGCGTGTTCTAATTGCGTGGCTTCCGGTAAAGTTGGTCGATCCAAGAGGTTGTCGATCTTCTCTGGTCTAGCCAAGTCTCGCGCGCGATCTTCGTCCTCACGAATCGGTATATGAGTCTTAAATGTCCCATTTTGTCTGTTATCGTTGTGATCATTTCGTTTGACGGCCGAAATTCTTGAACCCATAGCACTATCGTGCGAGATTGTTGCTGTTTGACGACGGTTTACACGAGTTGATCTTCTCGTCCTTGGCCCCGCGACGCGCTCCAATGTGAATTCTGAGTCGTGTACCCAACGAGAAAATCTTGGTTCAAATTCGGGCCTAAGCGTTCTTCTTGGTGTTGATCATAAAACTTCTCTGAGAAGCTTACACTGCAAGTTGTGTGCCTTTTCAAGAATTTCCCTGCGATCTCTTCAAATGCTCAACAAAGCTTCGTCTTTTAATCCAAATCGCACGTTTTGAATTGATAGTGAAGAGATCTAGGCCTGACGTAATCTCGGCGAGTAAAAGAGTTGTTAATATTACAAAACTTTGTTTAAAGTACTCTTACTTTTTCCTGAATGGAGTTCAACTGTAAATATGGGTTTCTTTTTTTGACCGTCCGCTGAAATCGCGAACACTCCGGTTTTAACTTTCTCTCAATTGATGGCCCTTTCTCTTCCTCGAGTGAATACCCTTTTGTTTTTATCTTACAATTTTTCTTTGCCAAAAGGCTATTTATATCCACGAGCTCACTGAATGAGATCATTTGCGCATGCACTGTTGTATCACGTGACCGCTTTGAGCCACGTATTGTAATAACGTGGGTCACACACAGCTTCCGGTTTCGTGAAGTGAACAAATTCTGACACGAAATTTTTAGCTTTGACGTGAGAACAAACCAACCAGTACACGCATAATCTCCAAACAGAACAAAGCGAAACGAGATGCTGTACTTCGAAACAGAAGCGAAGATTTAACTCACGACAAGCAATGTTCTTTGAAATTCTTTTCATCTGTTATCAAAGCTTCCAAAATCAAATTTTAATCGTTGTTTGGTGTTGGAAACTAGGGTAAACAGGTGAAATGACACGAAACTGCTGGCGCGTTTCATAAACATGCTTCTCGCGTGCACAGAAAAAGAGTGACGGAATTAAAGCAGCCGACGCCATGGCTTCAAGATCAACCACTCTCGCGTGCACGAGAAATAACAAATGAGCCACATTTTGCTAAACACACGCTGTTTAAGCAAGCCAGTCAGTGTCCAAATTTCGTCACTTCTTAAACACAGACTCCAGCAGCTGTTTATACTGCAATTAGAACAATTTATTCGCTTGCTTTGATTTAGCAACAAACAGAATCTGACGAGGCTAAACATTTCTCAATGTGGTAATGTTCTGTAATGTTTCGGACGGGACCGTTCTGCGTCAGCGAGCGGGCACGCAAACAGCCGTGACTCAAAAACAAACGAAATCCATTGCTAGCTTAAGTAGTTGTTCTCGGTATCACGAATGCAATCATGAACAGCATTTTTCGTGATTTTCTTATCATCGTCGGCTTTACTAGCTTAACTTTATATCTCAAAAATTCCGTTGGTTTAACTAATAATTGAATGTATTTTTATGTCAATACAACACACATCAGCAGGCTGAAAAGGGGTTTCCCCTTTACGTTGGAACAAGTAATCAAATAGCGATCACATTGAACTTATGTTACTTATGCACGGCTGCCATACTTATCGCAAACACTTAACGAAGGATAAAATCTTTGCTAGAAAGTTCAGCTGTCTGGCTTATCCATTTCTTCTTGCCTCTCTTTGTGTCTTTTGATAATCTCATAAAAAAGGTGTCGTTAGCGTCTAAACTATCTCATGAACCTAACGGGTGAATTCGAATTGTTTTCCTCTGATTTGTAGCAAGCTCTCTGACCGCAATAATTTCAGGTGCTGTTCGTAAAAATGAAGTGCAGATAAGCTGATTATCATGTTTTTCTAATTGCTGAGGTATAAATTGCCTGACCAGCTAGTGTTCCGCTTTTTATGTCAATTAATGTTATTAAACGTTTCCTCTTTTTGCAAAATAAAAAAATTCGGCTGCAACTTGATCTTGCACTTCCTTGACGGCGCATTTCACAGTTTTTTTAACTAGTTTAGGAATAATTGCAATTCATTGCCTAGGGTTGTTGTTAAAACCTAATTAAGCCACACCAGATGACACTCGGTCAGCTCTGTGCGGCCTGTGACAATTGTCGATTTCTGCTTCCCGTGTTGTCGAATCGCGATGCGAATGAGCAGAATGTGAAAGCAACTTCCGGAACAATCGACGAGACAATAGGGTGGAATGACGTCATATAAAGCCCGATACATTTGGTCACGCAGAGAAGCCAACTGAAGTGGTTTCTCCTTGTAATGTAAACATGTTTATTGACCTCTTTGCATCGGCTACGAGTAACCTTGTCACGTTCAGCTGTGCAGACATTCAGAATGTGATTATAACATCTGAGTCTGTACTTTCTAAAAAAGCTCTGAAGTGTTTGTTTTTCAAGGGAGATACATTTAGCTGCTGTCTTGTTTTATATTTGTGTTTGTTTCGCGGCATAGCGAGGCGATAACCCGACATAAACCTTGCTGCATGTGCGCTAGAGACAAAGTCTTAGCAAAACACAAGCCCAGCTGTACTTCCACTTTAATACACTGGGCTCATCCGCCGAGCGAGGGAGGCTCAAAAACGTTGTTTTGACGATTTTTAAAGAGCTAAAAATATATCAAAGTGTCGCCACGGCGCGTGATAAACGAATGACGACGTATCAGCTCTTTTAGGGCTTTCTTCCGATTGCTGCAATACCAAGATAAAAAATAAATTGGAAAAGCAGAGTGTTTGATCTCAGGATTTCTATATAAGCGACTTGCCCAGCTAAAATGAAAGTTTTCTAAAATTAACTATCAATTTACAGTGCCGGCCAGATTTTCAGTACGTCTCGCTAAAAATTTTAACGTCTAAGATAGATACTTTGATATTAAGTTAGTTGTCAAGGTCACGATTAAAACGACCGCATAAAAACCCAAACAGATAAATCCATTTGCTCCATGCAAAAAATAAAACTCGAGGGAAAAAATTCATTTGAAATGCTTGAGCTCGTTGTAATAACTCATGCAATAAACGCACTTTTCCAAAGTGGTGCGAAACTCAAAAATTTGATGACAATTTTGAGTAGAAAGTTTAACATGTGATATCAAGCTTAAAGATTATTAATCGAGTTAACGATTTTTATCTTAAGAACGAGGCTCAGATTGGCCAAAATTTCACAGAACAATTACAATTTAAGAATAAGTCGAGGCTTAGACAGGATAGCTGTTTTTTTTAAAAACCTTTACTGAGTTTGATCTTTAACTGAACTGATACAGAATGAATGATTAAATGCTTCGCAGTTTATAATCCGCAGCCGGTTGAATTGATCAAAAAATCGCCAGTTTTCCAAGTATGTTTTCTATTACTTTGTATATGCTTAGTTTTTCTTCGATTAAAACACACACTGAAAGAAGAATAATCTAAAAATTATGAGCCTCGGCCAAATTTACTGGTTCTTTATAAAAATGCGTGTAGAAGATTTTTGTTGTGCGTAGCATATATGCCAAGGCAACCTTATATAATTTTATATAAGGCCAAATAAAAAAATACTTGTTTAGCGTCCTCTCATCTTAAATTTTCCAGGTCGGGATGGCGGTTTTTTTTTCTTTTTGCAGAGGTTTAGTATAGTTCCAAAGTAGACAGTTTGCACCTGCTTAAGGGTGATATAATGCAATAACCCCATCGCTCACCGTACTAAAACAACAACAAAATGAAAACGTTTATTTGAAAAACTAATTCTGGTTAATGTAAACAACCTAACAGAACAGTAGCTGTCCACAAATGAGCATGCATGTTTACTCTTTTTTACAATTATTTTTTGTTTTATACAAAGAAAGAAAAATTGAGGTCGGGCGCGGACGCTAAACAAGTAATTTTTTTTATTTGGCCTAAACTTCCTATTTTTGGGCCGCCGCTGAAAGTTCTTAAATTTCAGTTATTCTTGATATAATCATACGCGACCAGTGTTCTTGTTTTATTTGTGATAAAATTTTTAAGGGCATTCAAGGCTTGGAAAAATTTCTTGCTTCTTTACAAAAAATATGTACCTACTTTAGTTTTCAAGCGAAGACGTTCCGGAAGCATAAAGCTATATATAGAAACCAAAGCAAATGAGTGAACCCGGCATGGTTTTCAATGCGCCATAAAATCTAGTAAGACATTCCCAGCCTCGAGTGTACATGTGTTCTTAGCGAATGTTCTTAAAATTTCGGGCGTCTTTAAGCCTGACGTTTTTATTCAAAGGAAAGTGTATTATTTAAGAGCTAAAATATTATAAACACGCTGCCGTAGTGATTTTGTGTACGTAGCATATAAAGTGAGCATATACACCGCCATATATACATTGACATACGTATGTATTGTCAAACACAAGACACGAGGAGTTATATAAGTTCTTATATACGTACATGAGTGATAACTGTTTCAATATTTCTAAAACGTCGGTGGCCTAATGGCCCACTTCACCAATCAAAAGCCGTATCAGTATCAATGTGTTCTGGTCTCGCGTTAAAAAAAAATCGTATTTTTGTTCGTTTATAATCCAATTTTCGAGAACATTCATAGGAATGTGGCTTTTCTTGTAAACAAAAGTAAAAATAACCACGGGAAATGTATTTTAAGATACAAGAAGTTGTTCAGGTTTGTTTACCACTAGCTCGTGGTTGACGTGACGTCTGGTGGCGTATCACGAACAACTTTATAATCAGGGATTATATATTCCGTAAGTCCGGTGATCATGCAAAAAAAATTATTAAGAGAATCCTGGCGAATATATCCAAAAAACATCAAAGCAATTAAAAGGTACGGCTTATAACATCAATAAATATTAGATACTGAGTTTTCCGACACGCCCAAATATTTTAACACAAGTCGCCCAACACCTTTTTATAAACACGCGAAAACCGCCTGGATCATGGAATTCGTAGGTAGTTTCAAACGCTGTCTATATTTGAACTGGTCGCTTTATTGATTCTTAAAATGGAACTTCAAAGCGCGGATACTCAATATTTTCCGAGGACGCCAAAAAAAAAATCCGGCTTTTGCTTGAGCGGGGAACAATTTCCTCACTCACTATATCTTTTCTTTAAAAAGAAAACACACAGTTAAGGATAAAAAAGATTGGATTAAACTTATTTCAGTATTCCAATCTTCAAATAACAAAGCCAATTTAAAATGTCTAACAAATATGAAAATAACCGAAAGACCATGAATGACTCGACAAGAAGTCAAAAACGGTTTCATCCAAGGTCGAGAGTGACATGTCAATGGTGACGTCATTGCTACGTGATCAATGCATGGTCGTTCTCTCATTTATCCTGAATCACAACATCTTTGAGAAGTACACGGATATCAATCAATAAGCTACTACCGGTATTAAATCACTGCCTTTTTGCTATTAATACTAGAAATGAAGCGCTGGACAGATTGAGCTCTTAATTCGGGTTTAATTCTGACGTACCAGTTTTGTCAAGCTGTATACACTCGCACATCTGGTTCTGCGCAGCTTAAAATGGCGTAATCAGGCAATCAGCAATCCTACTACCACACGGGAATGAGAAATCGAACCAGATTTGAAATACACTTTTTTTATTAAAGGGGAACTGAGCCCTAAAATCAACTTTTGTCAAACAAAATTTTTAACTGAGTGTTAAAACGATATTAATAAAAAATTCCTCGTATCGCGTTGAATTATAGTTAATACACAATTAGTACAAGTAAAACACGTTACTTGCCGCCTTGTACCGGTGGCTCAGAAATATGGGTTAAGCGGAGAGAGCGAGGCTATGACGTCAATAGAATTGGCTCTGACTGAAAAATTAATCCATCATTGGAGTGAGATGTCGCACACAACGCAAGTTGTAACTTTCACTCTTGACTGTGTAAGCGACCTTATGACAACAAAAACAGTTCAAGCGCTCGCTCGCTCCCCTTAACCTACGTCACACATTACCTTCGTTTACCGCTGACAAATCGACAAAAGCCCTCGTTCAATGAGCCCAAACGACCTGAAACACGCCGTACAAACTAGAATTTCTCGGAAAATCAGCGCGACACAGGAAAAAAAATACTTTTAGATATGTTCTCAACATCTTAGAGGATTTCATTTCAAAAATGTTGATTTTAGAGTTCGGTTGCCTTTTAAGAACCAGTAAAACATTGCCCAGGCTCGATGTTCTTTTTTTTTTTTTAACAATTTGAGGCTCAAAGTGTTCTTATTTTGTTCTTTATTGCAATATATTCTTTTATGATTGAAAATCGACTTCCTATCAAAAAATTAACATACAAAAAATGTCGCTTTCCTGTTTCCCGGTTTCTTCCATATATGGTATACACACGCTTCCATATTTGTAGATATGTGTGATGCTCTGTGTGACGACTGCTTTCCACGCTTATTTTGATATTTTTTTCTTTTTACGCCCATTTCGTTATTTTTTAATTTTTGAAGTTAAAAATTTTTTTAAATTTTCATTTCAGCCTCAAATTGTTCTTAATCAGTTGTTCTTGATTTTCGGGCGATTTGAGCCTCACTGTTCTTATTAAGTGTGTCCTTAATAAAAAAAAAACTTAAGCCCGCAATGCGTGTGTGTAGCTCCTGCGTTCTTGCTTCCATTGGTATGTGAATACGGTGCTTTTAGTATGTACAGCTATTTTAGAAAAGGTTGTTGTCAGGCCTACGTGCCCATACCACAAGGTATTTTGGGTAATAACTAAAGAAATGTAAAAATGGCTTCATTTAAGTCAAGGTACTGTTTAGTTAAACACAAGTAACGGGTAACAGAAGAAGTTGGAACAAGTCTTGTGATTATACGTAGCAGTGAGAGAAAATCTCGGGAGTCTTTGTGCGACTAATTAAGTTGTGCCTGTAAAAAGTCTACCAAGTCTTATGGTTACAAGTTACAGTGGGACAAAATTTGGGGAAATGTCAGAAGGTCTTACACGGCGTACCAACCTAAAATCAAAGCGATAACATTTTAGCTACTCACGCATGCGCAGCAGTTATAAAAAGTGTACCAAACCAGATTTAAAATAAAATAAAAGAAATAGAACGAGGTTTCCATGGAAAAATTTTGCCGATTCTAAAATTAGGGAAAAGGTCAAAACAACGATACTTCCTAGGAACCCAATTTAGGGGGGTGGGGTATTATGTGCTACCACCCACCACCTTTTTTCAAAAAAGCTGAATTTCAGGAGCAAATATCAAGTTTAATAAAACAGATATTGATAAAGTGCTTGCACCAACGCCTTCTTTGTGGAGAGAAGAGTCTATAATACAATAAAAACCAATACCCCTAAATCAGGTTTTGAGAAATTGAGCTCTGAAAAAGTGGAAAGGGATGGGGTAGGGGGTATGTGCCGCCACCCACCAGCTCCCCCGACAAAATTGGGTTCCTTAAAAATACCATTGTTTTGACTTCTTCCCTTACAGCTCAAAATCGCTTCTGTAAGGTTGGAAACAAGATCGAAGGCTAACGATTTGACTCTCGGTTAGTGTTAATTGTACTTTGAACAACCGGAGCTCTTTGTGCTTTTCCAGTACTTCATTTTCGAACGGCATAAGTACTGCACGTGAGTGAAGCGAATTAATCGTGCACCTTATGGTAAACAGGAAGCAGGTATTGATTCTTAAATTTACTTTTTGAATAAAAATGAAACAAACCTAAATTTAAAATCGTCATTGAAAGCTGTTTGGCATCTTCTGAACACAGCTGACAAACAGGCTTTAGCTCCGAAAACAAGCAGTTGAGTCCCGGTAATTCGAACTCGGCTAAATCAAAATCCCTGCTTACTCGTACCCAGCCTCTCTTCCGCATGGTAATATGGCTTCTGATAGCCCTGACAACGATTACGTTATTATCAGCTGCACAGAGAAGGATGCGCGTGGGAATGTGGCTTGAAAAAGAGTGGGTAGTGTTAATAGTTAGTTCTACATCGTGTCTGCGTGCAAAAAAGTTAAATTTTTTGTTTATAAACTTGTAGCTCTCACGTTTTATTTTCCATTCATCAATTTATCAGCAGCAAATGGACTGAACAGGCCCCGTCCTCTACGGACATACCGCGAGTGGACTGGGCAATTATTGAGGTGAAACATCGCCATGGCAACAGCTTTGACACCAAACCTTTGAACTTCAACAATCTTAGGAGAGCCTGGAGAGAGCTTGACCAGGTTAGTAAACATCTCAGGTTGATTCTTTGCTGCAAACTCGGGTCCGTGGTACAAATCGCTTTCTGGGTAAATGATAAGGAATATCTCTGCACCCTCGACTTTTACAGCCCCGTCCTGAAGTGGCGCAACCTCAACTGGCTTCTCAAGGCTTCCAGAAGATTTTGCCTTCGCGAGAATGTCTCCAGCTACACCGATTTTGTTTTCAGGAACCAAGAGTTTTACGGCCTTTTTCATAGCTGTTACAACACGAAGAATTGTGATGATCTCGCTGTGGTCCGCTGGCAGACTGGTTGCTATATCAACGGAGGAACTGTGAGACAACGCCAGAGCTACTTTGACAAGGTCATACTCATCATCTTTCACGACTTTGCCGTTGTTTGTGGTGCAATCGAGATTTGATATCTCTCTGAAAGCTTGCTGCGAAAGTGCAGACATAAAGAGAGGTTTTTCTGACAGTTGAACAATCTTTGAGCGAACCTCGGCCTTGCTCTCGCCTGTGAAATAATCTTCGCACTTGATATCAGCGATGAACATGAACTCCGTAGAGTATTCCCACTGACCAATATAAACCGGAGGTTCTGGGGAAAGGAAAAACAGAGCAAAGTGATACATTAGTCAAGCGTCTATTTCATACGAGTTTCCTCTATGGCGCTTTACAATGATAATTTATCCCAAGCGGACCGGAAGCATGCGGTTTACACTTTTTTATATTAAGAACCAGTAAAATTCAGTTCAGCCTAAAAATGTTCTTATTTTGTTCTTATGGGGTTAACCCACTCCAGATGTCGTGATACAACGTGTGCTGCAGGATACCTGACCTGCAGTCTGCATGGTGCTGTGCATGTAACGTTCATTTTATTTATTATTTTATTCCGCTTGGTTAGCCTAGTTGGTAAGGCGCCAGTCTTTCGTGCGGGAGGCCCGGGTTCGATTCCCGGTGCCGGACCTTCACTC
>JAOBAT010097303.1:0-16496 GCA_026413305.1 Hydrozoanthus tunicans | reverse complement strand
CTACTTGTTGGTACATAAATGTAATCGAAGGAGAAGTGATGATTACGCCGCTGAGTATGGGCGTCTCTCGTAAAAAAAAATAATCCCGGTTTGCGTAAAAGCGTTATATGTATATGTAACAAGATGATAGACAGGTCATACACCTCAATTAAATAAGAAATTAAAGAATTCATAAACGTTTGGAAAGGCTGAACTGTTTTGTATTGGGTCTTTTTCGCTTCGCTAGGCCTGTACTGTGAATGACCTCGGGTAAGTATTTTCCGGAATCGACCTCACACTCGATTAGTAAGATATGCAATTTTTTCAGGAAGTTGCCAGGAGATTCGGAATGGTCGATTAGAGTGAAGATTTTAGTAGGGTGCTTAGCTTCTGACATAATTCTAAGATAATATTCCTCCTACGACGAATCGTTGTCGTTGAGATATTCAGGTGCATACTCTACTGCTTTTGGGTCCAGTTTCCAGCAGAGTGCTCACTTTCCCTAATCGATTTAATTAGTGTAGACGTTTCGTCTTCTGAGAGTAAAGAAAGTTGTCCCGGGAAGAAATAATAAATCACCTTGCCGAGTTACTCGTGGCGAGACAACTTTTCATACAATTCTTTAGAAAAGGCCGGCAACTAACCTTTTAATTTCATGGTGTCCAGCTTAGAACGGTTGTCTCGGGTATAAGAGACAACTGTGCTAGCCGAGGCAAGATACCTCTTCCAATTCATACAGTTCCCTATTCTCGAAACAGCCCTCTTATGTAGTGTTTATGCTTCATAGAATAATTTCTCCCAGTCGACTTGCCCCAGGCCACATATATGTTTATGTGAACGCAGGACTATAGTTGTCCCGGTTTCAATACCTCATAAAAACTCATGACGTTATCCCGGGTGGAAGTACCAACGCTTAAGCCCGGGGTCATGTAAACAGGGCCTAAGACCAACAACAACAACAACAACAGCAACAACAACAACAACAAGCATAATTATTAAGCGTCAGTTAAAACGGCAAAACAACTTCTGTAAAGACTATAATCGGTTCAACCTCTCTGCAAATTTACACGTCCTATCCACTCGCTTACTGTCGACAAAATCTCATTCGATTGCACTAGGATAAAAAACAGGAATTAAAAAAGTAAAACGCATTAACTTTTGTCTTGTGGCATTTGAACAATTTCTAAGTTTGGTAGTCTGTCAGTGATAACTGGTAGTCATGTAAGTTTGGTAGTCCGACAGTTTTCAAATCCTGAGATATTTTGTTTTACTAAGTTGTTTTAGTTATTACATTTGGAGCCACCTTTATTATGCGTTGAGCCACCCTTGTTACGCTTGGAGCCGTTATTACGCTTGGGGCCACCCTTATTACGCTTGGAGCCGTTATTACGTTTGGAGCCATTATTACGCTTGGAGCCAGTTATTACACTTGGAGTCATTATCGCACTAGCTTGGAGCCATTATTACACTTGGAGCCCTTATTACACTTGGAGCCATTATTACACTTGGAGCCATTATTACGCTTGGAGCCACCCTTGTTACGCTTGGGGCCGTCCTAAAGAAGGATTTGTTCATTTTCAGTGTTCCTCCTTGGACAGTAATTTTTGAAATGGAATCATGCAAAGTTACCTGCATGTGTCCCAGTGGATACTGTTTTCATCTAAATCTTGAAAACTTAGTCCATTTGCAGCTTAACAAATGTATTTTGAAAAATCTTTTCCCAAAGAAGCAAATACGAGATTGAGTAAATTGTTTTGTGTCAAAATTTATTACTCTTTTAAATGATTGAAAATGGTTTACGATGACTATTGTCTCGCAGCTCTGACGACCATATGTATGAAATTAAGGTTGCGCTTTATAAACAAAATGGTGTTAGTCTTTCTTTGTGCTGATGAAGAAACGTTTTCATGTTTCGAAAATCGTCAGCAATGTTTAACCTAAAACCCATCGGTTTCTTGTTGTATTGTCTGCGCAAATTAAAAATTTTTAATTCTAACAATGAAAACTAAACCAACGTGACATACTGGTATTATTTTGTAAGGTTAGTTGTTCAAAGTTTACAAATAGTTTCGTACCAACCTTAATAAAAAGTCTACAACAACGCACTGTTCGGTATGCACTAACCAACCAATCCTGCAACGAAAACTTACTTGATGTGACAAACTGGAATAGTTTTAAAAGCTTGCTGTTTCTGGTATTCAAAAATAGTTTCTCTAAAGTCATTTAATTAAAGACGAAAGAACAACATGGTTGTTTCCTAACAGATAATGATTAATTCTAATTTAATCCAGCAACCTGTGGTTTGCCTTTTAAAATTCTTTTAGATTTTAGATGATTCATGTATCTTGAGTTACGCAACTTACTTCTGCGCAGTTGAAAAACAAACAAACATGTACCCAACACTATTTGTCCCTGTAACATAAGAAAACTAGATATATGGCAAACCAAAGTTTGTTGAGCTTCGTTCAGTTTAACTTTTAGCTCTCCTAAGCATCCAGTGTCCAGTTGTTCGAAGGCCAATTAGCACTAACCAAAATTTTCAAATTCAAACATTTTAACCTATGTTCTTGTTTACAGCCTTATAGAAACTGATTGGAGCTGTAATTTGGACAATGCATTGACAAGCTTTTTCCGAAGAAAACCTAAACAAAATTTCATAAAAACCATAAATCTGTTTTACTGTTTGAATTTTGCTTAACCTAGGTTTAAAGTTAATCAGCCTTTGATTAACCCAGCCCTGCAATTTTTTTTCTTCGCTCAGAGTTTCCAACCTCACAAGAAAGTTCTTTTTTGTCAGTAGCAAAACGTGGTGTATACTCAACGCGACATAGCTGCTTCTCTCATCCTGTTTTGATGTTCGCTGATTTCTACGGACAGCTTCCAAGCTGAAACAACGTGCTTCATGCTTACATCGGCAGCTGTCCCTTCTAATCCGGGAAGTACTTCCAGATTCTTTGACGACATATAGTCACTGACGCTTTAAAGAGAAAAAAATCGGAATAAGTTACAACTTTCCTCCAAATTCATCAGACATACGAGATATTTCTATGAGACCGAAATAAAAAAATTAAAAATAATTATTCATACTACCTTAATTCCTCTGTTCCAGGCACTTCATTGTTAAGATTCAAGAGAATAACCCTTGTTAAACTGGACAAGTATGAGTTGATTTTAACATTTTGGCGTTCTGCTTCTGCCCACACTCCTTTAAATGGACCAATCTGTTCGTTTGCCAAACCTTC
Source organism: Hydrozoanthus tunicans (assembly GCA_026413305.1). Lineage (NCBI taxonomy): Eukaryota > Metazoa > Cnidaria > Anthozoa > Zoantharia > Hydrozoanthidae > Hydrozoanthus > Hydrozoanthus tunicans. The sequence goes on along the minus strand of JAOBAT010097303.1, from coordinate 13,275 downwards.
TTTAAAGACATCAGCTACGTGCTCAAAAGGATCCTATGATCAAAATCAAACCCTTTAAATAAATGTAAGAACGTGCTTGTATTTTTATTTCCAACAGATCAACATGATCAGTATTATTAAAAACGAGTTAAAAATTTTCTCCGAAGTTTATACTTTCTGTTATCTAGGTATTGAGAAAATATTAGTTTCAGAAATAACTTTAACTAACAACTTCAAAACTTAATTCAGTTCAAGCATTCGTTATAAGTCACTAAACATCTTTTCTGAATTTATAGCTGCTTGTAAATTTATTATAAAACAACAAGCCACTTCTTTCCAGTTCTATAAAGTCATGTCAGTAAGTGTCTTAAATAACTCGTGAAAAGGTCAAGAACACTTTGGGGAAAAAGAGAGGTATTAGTTGAAAGAAACGCAATTCGTTTCGATTCTGTGTTATATATAGGCTTCCGTCCAAATGTTAGTAGGGGTTGGAGGTAAGAACTTTGCTTTGCTTGGAAAAGGATTTAGCGCATCAACTATTTTGTAAGCGAAAACTATGGCACTTTTAGAAATGGTTATCAAACTACAATACTAAACACTACCATAAGGTATAATTTGCCAATAAACTATTATTGCAATTCATTCTCTAAAAAACACTCTTTCGTAGAATGTTTCGAATTATTACCTCGCCGCGTTTATACATTATTCGTGCCCGCTCAAAAGCCAGAAGATGCCACAGTGCAATGATGTGCTTGAGCTCGCAGTACTGCTGAGCCTGAAAGAAAACCAAATTTGTTTTCAGAAGGAGCAATCTATAAAATCAGTACGCTTTTAAAAATTCGTTTAAATAAAAATCCCTAAATTCATAACTCAAGGTTTAATAAGTTATTTATCTTACAGTGCATCAGTTTTACATTTTGTTATAACTATAGCTAATTCTAGTTGAAATTACAGTCTGATTTTGTATTCTGAGAGGTCCAAAAATGAGACATGAAGTGTTCGCAAGAAATTTACAAAAATAACTCAATAGCAGACAAATTGGTGAAATTCGTGACAGAAGCTTGTCTTCAGATTACAGAAACAAACACATTTTTCACTTGTGTTATCCAACTTCCTACCACAAAAATGTCCAAGATGCAACAACCTATAGAACAGATTGCAACTAAAATACTAAACCTTAAAATTCATTGTGACAAAATCATCAAGCTGATATATTAGAGAACAGATTGCAGCCAAAAATTAAATCTTAAAATTCATTCTGACAAAATAGCTAAATCGGAAATGTTTGTGAAAGAATGTGAAATCCCAGATCAGTCTTTTCATTTCGAAGGGTCAACCACCGAAGGCTCGATCTATTACTAATAACAAATAAGGAAAAAAAAAAGCTTTCATTGTAGAAATCGCAGCTCCTTAAAACAAAAATTCGAAAAGTACATAGAGCTTTGTAACAAGTGTAATGAATTAAGGTAGAATCTTAAAATCATTGTCCTTATCAAAGGTTCTCTAGGATTTGTCAATAACAAATTTGAAAACGGTCTCAAAGTGATAGGAATAACAACATCGAAAGAAAAGACAACTGCAAAGCATTTATCGGTAAGTGCTTAGACTGGATCGTACCTCTGTTGGTCTACCATAATGCGTTAGACTGTAACTGCATGTCAGGAAATAACTTGTTTGCTTTTTTACCATAATAAACGATTTAAATGAACATGAACGTATGTATAGTATGCACAAGTGCATATTTTTGAAATGGTAACAGAAAAGCACACTTAATTTGTGACAGAGACAAAAAATTTGATTCATTTTACGTTCATCGTCACTCAGAAGTGATCATCGAAAACAAAGAAATAGAAAACTTACTTTTCCATTTTGCAGTCCCGCATCACCGCGCATGCATAGCACGTTCTCTAGATAATCGCTGACCAACGTTTCCGGTTGACCTCCGGATGAGGAGAGGTATCCAATTGCAATAACCAGGGAATTCAGCACTCGGCAAACGTCACTTAATGACAAGCGAAACTCTGCTCTGATCTGCGTCTGAATGGTTACTGACAAAGGCTCCTATTGAAGTAACATACAATGATAATAATAATAATAATAATAATAATAATAATAATAATAATAATAATAACAACATGGATACGAATTACAGCAACAGCAACAATAACAATAATGATGGTTCACTTTATTGACTACTCTGGATTGATTAAACATGATGACAGCTTACTGTCAGTTGCAACACTGAATCCGAAAAAATATTAATAACTCTCTTTGAAGTTCTTCTAAAAGAGCACCAACTTTTATTAGTTTTAGTAATCTCTGCACAATCTCTACAAAAGTTCCTAATGCTTTCAAGTTTGGTTATTCATCATATGCGCAGTTGAAGATTATGGCTGACGTATTTCAAAATCTTTAGGCTGGTTAAAGCCTTTCAGTCAATTGTTGCCTGTAGTTAAGAAGAGTTTGAAAGTCAAAAAAATCTGTAAGGGTAATTTTCACAATGAAAATATAGTTAATTGATTGGAGACTTTTATGACTGCAAATATATTATTGTTAGCAAGTCACAATTTAGCCCTTGATTTCATTTGGCAGTTAACTTCTATTTTAGGAAAAAGGGAAGGTAGCGCCTGTTTCCTTTCAAAACAGACGGTTCAACGTTTATAAGTTTTTCTTTGCACTCGCAGGACATTTATAAGGCAATAGATATATATGCCATCCTTATATTCTTGTCAGTGACCCGGCCAGCAGTTGCACACAGGCGGAGAGCTACACCGGCTTGTTTGTTTCTACAGTACCTGCTTACCTGAGGGATTTTTTTCTCAACTGCCATGAAAATCTCGTCTGCTCCAACAACATCGCTAAACACAAAGCGGTTATCCTGAAAGGAAGTATTGGAAAACTTCTTTAGAAGCATCGAGCCAAAGACATAACAAGAGGAGAACATAGTTAGACCCGTTTTACTGACGGATTCTAATCTAACATTTTTTCTTGTTTCCATGGAAAACAAGTTGAGCAAATGATCGAGCAACTGGCTTTTCAAAAATCTTTAATACTTTTGTCATTGATATTTTGCAAGTGTCCTTTGGATTAAGTGGTTTTTCTTAACCTAGCAGCCAAAGCCATTTTACCGGTTTCTTACATGACTCATACAAAATAGATCATCATGTAATGATAAAACAGAAAATGACCGAACAAAGAGAATTACTGAAGATGAAAACCAAATTCTTCTAAGGCTACCTTCTTATAGGAAATTAACATGCAATGCACTTTATTTTGGACATTTTGGACAAATCGCGTTAATAAATGTATCTTAATAAACATTGATGTAAATTTTATGCACAATTTTTTAACAACATTGTCAATTTAAAACATCTTTTTTTCATTAAAGAAAAATAAAAATCTCACTACTCCTCTATAGGCTCCTCAGAGTCACCATCGGACAAGATATCTTCGATTGGCAATTAAAACAATCAAGAATGGGCGGAGTTTCCCCACTAAATCCATTTGAGCAAATGCTTCCTTTTTTTCCATGAGACATATGTATAGTGAGATTTGTAAGTGCAGAGATGTAAACCGCAAGTTTGAAGAAATCGAAGTAAATGAAGCTTGTCGTAAAAATTCGCGTTAATTTAATGCATGCAAACCTATTTTTTGTCAAATTCGCGTTAATTAGGTGAAACGTTGATTTTCGTCGCGTTGTCAACGTTAACGTGCATTGTTAATTTCCTATAATAAGGTACATGTAAAGTATGGGCTCTATAGTTGGGAGAATTTAGCAACACGTATTTTGGGCTGATGGGCAAAAGTTCTCACTTTTAATTGGTGGAGGCACTATACATAAAAGGTTCCTTTCAACTTAAAACTTTTCAATCACAACGATCCACACTTACTTTAAACTCAACTTTGGATTTCCCACGTATGAACCGATTGACAAGTTGCCTCTCGAGTGTATTCCAGTTGTATTCAACCTCGGTTCCTTTGCCCAACTCCAGGGAGTAGTTGCATTGGGCAAGGACCATTGGCATCAGTTCACGATCATGATCGAACGCAACCAGATGTGCTTTTGTTACATTGGAGAGCTGCACTTGCTGTCTTTCACTAATATCAACGAATTTGACACATTGGGGTTAAAATTGCATATAAGCGTTTCTTAACTTTGTAGTTCAACGTATATTTATAGCTTACACAAAAAATTAGAGTTGATTATAATCAAATATTAGTACATTTTGGTGACCATTAAAAGGCTCCTGCAAGAAAACCAAAGGTTATTACCCTTGAAATTGGGAGCACCCCTATTTTTTTGCTCTCAATTTTCTCACTAACAAAAGTGTAGATAATTTTTGTTATAACATTATTGATTCTTTTTTGCAGCAATTATGCAAGTTTGTAAATAGGCTAGGAGGTGGAAAAAGTAACAAATATTAATAACATCCTTCACTGTATGAATGTGTACAGTAAGCTTTCTACTATTGTATACCTTTGTTTCACAATGTTGTCATACGTTTCAAGAAACTCGTTGTTAACTTTGCAAAGAAAGAAAACTAAAGCAGTTGAACATATTCCGATCCCAGATGTCGTTTGAAGTAGCATGGCAAGCTCCCTGCTACGGTTGAAAGGTTCTGCGCATAACTCGACCGGAACGCTAAGACGACCTGTGACAAATTTAAAATGAGAATATCTTATATTCTGTTTATTTTATAGCTTTGTTTGCCCAGGGTTTTCGCTTAGACCTCAAGGGTTTACCTTAGCTTGAAAAACACATAATTCTTTGTAACACTTAAAGGTAGCCCATAAGACCTTATTCATCGATTTTAATATCATTTTGTTTGCATTCTAATTAGGCCTACTAGCCTCGTTTTAGGTAACATATTCATTTAAAAGTTAATTCAAGGCTAGCAGGACAGATTCAGATATAGACAAAATAATATTAAAATCATCATCATTTCTGAATAAGCTATTTAGAGAGCTATCTTTAAATGTTACAGAGAATTATGTGTTTCTATTGTCATTTGGCAATAGTAACTGACCACAGACAGGCGAGTCTCTGCTGACGTCGTTGTTTACATTCTGCTCCATTAGCATACAACTTAAGTCGTAGAAAGAACAAAGATAAACAACAACTGACTTTAAAACTTGAGAAGGCTTATCAAAATCAATGAGTGACCGATCTGTCGGTTCTATTCAAGGGTTTTGTTTCTGTAGCTGAATTGAAAAGAAGAGTGCGTATGCTAGTGAGCCAAAAAGTGCACTGGCAACATGAAAGGGTATAACACAATTTAGTTATTAGCAAACATTTTGTTATTATTTTTAAAAAATGATCTTGTTCTTGAGAACTTAAATTTCTAAGATATCAAGAATTGAGTGAAGAAGAACTAAATGTTCTTTTTTCAAATTAGCCAAATAGACACACAGTTATGCTTGAAAAGATCAAGCACCGCATAAAACATCAAAACGGAAGGTGATATGTCCTCCCCTTAGAGAATAATTGTATAATGAAAATCGGGTACACTAATCACCAAACCTTAGGAGGATAATCGTTTTCGTTTTCACCAAATCCATCGGATATAACTTGCTGTATTATGTCACTGCTTTAGCAGTTGGGAGCTTGTTGCCGCTCGAACCTCTTTCACAATTTTTTTGCGCATTTAGCAACGTAAAAAATTCTCTCTTTTAGCAATCAAGGGTAACCCGATTTGCAAAACTTTTTTGCTTTTGTACAGCTTTACTACTTGTCGCTAAAATTTAGTTGTAGATGCCGTTTAAGAGGAAGCAGTTTTCAGTTCCAGCCGAAAACAGTGAATAACTCACTTAGGATGCTCCGAGCTACGAGAACCAACCAGAGCGGAGAAAAATTATGTCCACAGATTTAAGGCCGGCTGGGTAAGAGCTGAGCTGAGCTGTTTGCTCGCGTGGCTGTTTGCTCAGCTTGTTTCGCACGTTTGCGGCAAAATTTTAGTGAGATTCGAGCTAGCGAGGCAAAAACCTCACTTAAATTTTGCCACACATGCGGAACAAGTTGAGCAAACAGCCTCGCGAGCAAAAAGCTCAGCTCTTTACCTCAAGTGTGCGCCGGCCTATAGTAAATGATCAATTTAAACAAACTCTGTTCGACAGTGAAAGTGACATTTATCGACCTTTTTTCATAGGTGTGTGCATTATTTTTTTTTTCTTTTTTGTGTTTTAAGCTTTTAAGTTAGCCTGGCTAGTCTGGTTATTGTTGAGTTTCACCTGATATCGTGACCATAGCGGCCATGATGGTGACCAAAGATTTTCGACGATTCCTTTGGTTATGCTACCAAAATGGCCGCCTTTCCTTTTGTCTTTGGCGTCTCTAGGGAATGCGTCAAACCCAAGAACTGAGTTAAACTTTTAAAAGATTATGTTATCCAGGCGAGGCTACGCATACAAAAAAATACTGAAATCACTCCCGTTTAGAAAAAATGTCTATTTCATTGCGGAAGATAACTCATTAGTTAATCACGAATCAAGACCGGCTGTGTATGCATACGCTTGTATTAGACTGATAGAATCAAAAAATGATACCTGCTTTGTGCAAATAGCATCGCACAAGATTCCACGCGTTTCCGAAATTTGAGACCAAAGCTGTATATTCTTGTTTTTCCCTGCCTGCAAGTTAGATGTAAATACGAAGATAAAAAAGCGAACGGGCATACTCCTTAAATTATAAGGATTCTTTCAAAAGTATTTTTGTGCAGCTCAACAATAAAACGGGATGCTTTCTACCATCAGGTGTTACTTGACACCATTTTCTGTTTCGATTCAAACGGAAAAATGACTTGATTCATGCAATGGCCTTGTAAATATTTTGGCAAGACGTTTCGCATGCACCCTTTTTGTAAATTTCTTAAAAGAACAATGGCAGGTTGAAAATTGTCTTATTTTCTTAAAGGAACTTTCTATCCGTCATGATGAGAACCGCACGATTATTACCTTTTGGCAACTTCTTCAAAAATTCCCGAACAGTGAAGTTTTCCGCTTCTTTTTTATCAATTCTTCTGTGAAATCTCTCCGAGAGCAAGTTAAGTAGCTTCAGGATTCCAGGCAGACAACCGACAGCTCGCAGCTTTGGTTCCTGTGAACAGGAAATCAGATCATAACCCAGTTTAATTAGACTGTTACAGAATAAGCACAGCAACTGCCTAAAGGAGAAACTGAACCATAAAATCAACTTTTATCTAACAAAATCCTTAAAAGTGAGATTTAAGCATTTTTTTTCCTTCTGTCGCGCTGGTTTTCCCAGAACCTCAAGTTTAACTCAGAACACCGTAGCATTGTTATAAGTAGCAGCCGTATTTTGAGTTTCGAAGCTTTTTATGAATTACGAAGGGGGATCAAATTTGCGGGGGAACCAAAATGTAAGACCGGCATCTCAAAAATAGGGGTCAGCGGGAAAACAGTGAGGCTATGACGTCAGATATGCTGAAGAATTGGCTCGAACTGAAAAGATTCATCGTTAAAATGAAACATCGTGCCTAACTTAAACTTAAACTTTCACTTTCGGCGACAGCAAAAACAGTTCAAGTGCTAGCCCGCTTCCCCACGACCCGTGCCACACTTTACCTTCGTTTACCGCTGACAAGATGACAACCGCAAACACTTAAAAAAAGACACGAAATACGCACAATCAAACAAGAATTTCTAGGAAATTCGCCTCGACACAAGAAAAATAAGTTTAATACGGTCTGTTCACCATTAAGGTTTTTCATTTAAAAAAGGTTGACTCTAAAAGTTAGTTCTCCTTTTACCAGCCCCCTATCCTCCTAAATACACAAATTTACACTGTCTAACCTTCTCAAGGAACTCTCTTAGTACTTTGTGCTTGTTTGCATCACTCACAACTTCGTGAAAAGTGCGCCTCAAATGTTCAACTGTGATCTGGGCGCGGTACCTCCACAGGCTCGGACTTGAGAGAGAAATTCCCCTGGTTGTTCTTGAATTGGGGATTTCCACCTCGTACAGATGCTTCATTAGGGGATCATTTTCTGCGTTAAAACATATTATAGTTAGAAGTAATAAAGAAAAATCACTAGTATAATGATCAACCAAGGCAAAATGGGACAGACCTTAAGGGAAAAAGGAGAAATGATAAAATTCAAAAAAATGAACGCTTGTTACGATATAAAAGCAGTTACATCAACGGGAAAAATAGAAGTCAGCGCTAGCAGGGCATGCACAGCCATGGCAATTCACAGTTTTTGAACTTCAACGAGATTCGCCACTTAATATGTTGCACAGTAAACGCACAAAAAGGCTTTCGCAACTCATTTCCGTGTCAGATTATCCGGCCCCCATTGAACCCCTAACATCCTTCTGAAAGGGTTCGCGCTCGAATTTTCACCTGTTATTGCCGATATTCATAATACTTCCCTACGTGAAGGTTTATCCCAAGCTTGCTAAAGACCGCTGCTGTCTGTCCAATCCTCAAAAAGCGTCCACCCAAGAGCATAGATGCGGGCTTACGACCTATATCTCTAACCTGCCAAGTCGCCAAAATATTAGAGGCGTTCACTCTGTCCAGGTTCTTAGACCAAATCCTGAACAACTTTGATAATAAAAAATTTGCCGTTGCTGCTAAATGTACAGAAAAAGTTATTGTCTACTTGTTACATTTAGCCCTAGATGCCCTGGATCAAGTTCATTGCTCCGTCAGATTCTTCTTTGCCGACTTTCACAAGGGTTTGATTTCATTGACCACTGTATACTAATAAAGCGGAAACTGTACAAGTAGAGCGAGATTGGTAACATCATTCCTCCAAGGCAGACCACTGTTCGTCACGATAGGGAATGCGAGGTCTACCAGGATTTACCTCTTTTGTGACTGTGCATTATTGTCCGTTTGTTTAAAATGTTTTTCCTTTGCTTACATATAGGTAATTGAATTTTCTTCATTCATTCTCCGAGCCTGCATGTAATTTAGGAAAACCTATAATAGGCTTTATTAAGCCACTGCCAGATATGGGTGGTAGATACTATTACACTGACAAAGTAACTGGGTGGGGTACGTACCAAGGCGTTTATCGTTGACAAAATCACCGTGGCAACGTTGGAGATGGTCTTCAATTGACTAAAAGTTATGAAGGAAAATGGAATATAAATTGCTTGATTCAAACAAAGAGAATCGAGACTTAAAGCGAAGAGCCTAAACCGTTTTCTGGCTGAGAATTTTTAAAGACACAAGCTTTCGGCTCTCATACTACAACCTTTGACAAATAAAGAATACTTAAAATGATTCGTGTATGAATAAGAGTGTGAATTAGAATATTAAAACACATAAAGGAAGCCAAAGGGGTGAAATTTCACATTGAAACAAAATGATCGAAAAACTATACATTCAAAAGAGTAAATTACAGTCTTGAAGGTAGTTAAGGGTTGTTGTCTGCAGTTTTTGAAGCGCAGTGGGTAAAGCATAAAAATTGGCATTTTATTTAAATCTGCTGCCAATCCATAATCTTTGGATAAATTTGAGCCGTACCTGCACTGGTGATATATCTACCTCGAGATGCATCAGCAGCCTAAGTTTGGCTTAAATACATCCAAAGGTTATGGATTGGCAGCAGATTCAAATAAAATGCAAATTTTTTTGGTACCCCAAATTACGTCATCAGTTGTGAACTTTAAATGTTGATATTCAAGAATTATAAAATATTTTGAATTTTTTTTCCACCACTATTCCCCATTTAGCAAGGTCTATCCACGGAAGTAATAAAAAGTTTCACTTCATAGGCACTTTAACAAAAAGAGGTTCCATTCATTGATCTTACACTAAAATATATTATATGATTCTACGTCGATTCGCAAGTCGATGATCTTTGCGGCTTGCGCCGGTCGTGAATAAGGGCTACCTGTGAAACCGGTGCAACAAACTCCTTTTGAAAAAACAGTTCCCACTGAGCCCTGCCTTTCGTCTCGGACAAGTTGATGTTTGATCGCTTTTGTTCTACAAAGTAAAGAAAAAAGACATTTGGATTGACATAAAACGATCTGATGAACCGTTAGCGAAGAAAAACAAAAACTTTGAAATCTAAAGAAAACTTATTTGACCATCAAATCTAACAAGAAAGATTTTGGGTGTTTAATTCAATCGCTTGACCTGACTGGATACCTCAAAATAAGTGATGTTTGGAACTTCGGCAAACCACTGTGCTGCGTCCTTTCTAAGAACGTCGCAACTGCGGAAGCTACATTGAACAAGAGACTCTTCCGATTATTGATGTCTAACAACGAATGAATCATAATTATTATCTTTCAATAGACTATAGTGACTCATTAAAGAGAAACCAAAGACTCTAATCGGTTAAACAGAACAAAAAAACAGATAAAGTTCCGGTCAAATGGTCTAAATATAAACAAACTACAAATAGTTCGCCGCCAAAAATGTACTTAGGAGCAAGTTATCAGGAATAGTTCTTACTCTTGCTAAACGTCTTTGTAACTTCTGCAAGCACGAGGTGTACTAATAAAGCAGCATCTTCTGATCCTTTCGAAATGGTCTTTGCAAGGAGCTTCAGGTCAAAAATAAGATGCTCCCAGAGAACGTCTGCAACAGTGTTTTCTCTAACTTCTGGATCACCCTGAATCAGCTGTGCCGTCTCCTAAAAACAATTTAAGTATATATAATTTCATATATCCTATCGAACTTCTTTGCAGCTCTCCTTTAAGTTAACTCCATTTCAAAGTTGCTGCACACAATCAGAAGTAAGTTGTTCGCTTCTTTAAAAGGGCCGAACTCGAGAGAAGGATTTCATATTGGCTCCTCTCCAAGGGCTGAGAGAAGGATTTCATTTTACTTTCAAAGCGCTGAGAGAAGGATTTCATTTTGGCTTCTTTCAAAGCGCTGAGAGAAGGGTTTCATTTTGACTCTAAAATTCACTTTGACATACATTTAGCCTTATAATTTTGATCAATGTGGTTTGTGTCTCTTTTCAAAATCCATAGGTTACCCACTTAAACAAACCTTCGGCTTCTTTTGAGTCTTCCTAGCAGTTGTTTTTTTTTGGATACAAAGACAAAACGTATGTGAAATCAAAAAACAGGACTGAAATGAAATATCGTTTTTTAAATATTGCATTGTAAATTAAAATCAAGAATTACTAGTACCTCTGTAATGATAGAATGTTGCCTTAAAAACTCACCTGTGGATAGTAGCAAGCTCCAAATAACATGGAACTATGGAGTAACAGCCGAATAACATTGGTTGCAACAGGTGTCAATTTGCGTTCAGGCACTGCAACATTAAGGCGCTTTTTGGGACTTCCAAGATTGTGGCCTTTGTTTCTGCTTTGCCGATCTTGAATGCTGTGGAAATATGCTTTAACTGATCTATAAAAATGAATCTATTTTTCTTGTTAGCTTTTGAAAATAAAAACATTCTTTGGAACTATCAAATGAAGGTAGTTTCGTGTGGCTGATAATCTTGTTGGTACAATTAACCGAGTACATATTTGATTAGAAGTATTCTTGTAAATTTACTTTTTGTTCAAAATCAACACAAAATTTGAGTTTTGTCCTATATTAAAAAACTTTATATTAACTCTGTTATTTTTTTCATTTTTCGTGATGAGACCTTAATGTGTTAGTTTATGCAAGTGTTTGAAAAATTTGCTGAAGTGCTTAAAACTAAGTTTTAGACAATAGAAGAAGTATGCATTCAATTAACAGTGTCAAATTTCACAAGCTATGAGCTTGTTGCCGGTTTTAATTAGTATCTCGCGGACCATTTAAACTTCAAATTATTCATTTTCACCTAACACCATAGCGACTATTTTTGTGCTCTTGAAAAATATAATTTTGATAATTCTTTATGTTTAGGGCAAAAATATGGCCGCTTCGTCTTTTATCTTTGGCATCCTCTGAGAGTACGTAAAAACGAAGAATTCTTACACGATATTGCTGTTTCATTATCATACTATGAGCTGATTACAAGGTATCAAAACGAAAGCCATTCCGTCTTCAGAAATTCAAAGATGGTACAAGTACAAGTTCAAGCATTATTCCTGTTTTTCTGTCTTACTTTCTATCGTAAATCTTTCATAGCCTTTTACCTCTTTTGCTGCAAGTTGTTTCATCTGGTACGTTTACACTATTTTTGGACTCATTTTGCTGTATAGAAGACGATACGTGTACAGTTTTCATATCGAAACGGACTTTGTTTTCAGTTTGCATGATGCCACTCAAGGAGGGGAATTTCATTCGGATTGAAAACCAGATTGTGCACATTCTGGAGCGACATCAGTTTCGTTTCAGGATCATGTAAACAGATGCAGTGAAATGTATGGCAACGGAATGAACTCTTTCTGGAATGAAACTAGTCTCGGTATTATGTAAGCAACCCCTTAGTGTCATTGTTATTTTTTTAGTTTTCGTTTTTCTTGTCACCTACGTTCTTGTTGTCAACTTAATTAGCCTTTGTCCCTTTTAATAGCCGTTTTCACATGAGAGGACGAACAAGTCGTCTGAGGGTTTGAAAGCAGGATGAACAAATCGCCTTTTGTTTGCCGTCCTATTTAAATTACTGTTGCTGTAGCCTTAATCGTCCCGTTGAAACCACCATTATTTTACACAGTGAAGATTTTTCAATGCTAACACTCGGCAGATTGTTTTTTTCTTGTCTACTATGTGTTTTAGCGATTTCATCCATGCTAAACAGACAATGAAAGTTTGAAGCAACTTACGTTTTGTCAGTTACGTTTCTATTTCCAGCGACAGCCGTGTGCCTTTGGCCGCCGATTGGCGCCTTGCATTCCGGACAGACATCCTTCACCCATGGCTTGCCGCACTAACAAAAGGTAGATACTGAAGTTTGTTAGTTCATTAGATGTAATTGATAAATGTTTTGTTGATTTTGTAGTAAACCTTCCGGCAAATTGTACATCAGTGGATAAATGTTCACAGGTGTTAGATTGTTAAACTGTCTATAAAAAACAATTAAACTTTGAAATCTCAAACCAATATTTGATCTCTAGATATCCAGAACACGCACAGCGTTACCAATTTAATAGTCAGAGGACAACTATAAAACCTATCAGGCGAAGAAGATGGAGAAGCTGAAATGCGAACACCAAGGTAAGTGAAAAAGAGGACGTCCCAAGAAGTACTTTAGGCGTGATGTTAAGGCAGGATTGAAAGGCAGGAGCATAACATCACATCATAAAGTTATAACTTACATCACCAATGTAATAAGGATGCCCATTTGGACACTCTGTGGACAAACAAACAATCATAGTATCAACTTGGTTTTCAATGCAGGATGGATGCATAGAAACTTCCCCACCCCCC
>JAOBAT010097302.1:0-39800 GCA_026413305.1 Hydrozoanthus tunicans | reverse complement strand
TACTACTACTACTACTACTACTACTACTACTACTACTACTACTACTACTACTACTACTACTACTACTACTACTAACACTACTAACACTACTACGCTGACATGAGCACCCGATGGTGGAAGAAAGGTGGACAGACCCAAACAACTTGGAGACAGTCAATTGAGAAAGGCTGACTCGCGCGGAGGCGGGTTAGAAATCTTGGGAGGAAGCTTAGATAATAGCATGTGATAGGACACAACGGCGGAAAACTAGGCCTAACACGCGCAAAAGAGCACAAAGGTTGAGTAGGTAAACTAAGGTAAAACAATTATAATGAGAGTGTAAACCACTAATAAAAAAGTAATCTTAATGATAGTAATTATGATAATATTTATGACAAAAACAATACTGTACGTTCAGTTGTTGGGAGGAAATTTGCAAGCTCAAATCTTGTGTCGGCTCATCCAGGCCAATATTGAGACACGTAGGGCAATTGCAACTTACGGGGGATTAACCTTGACACTCAAGATAGTTATAGCAAATGCTTTGGCCCAGGGACGACGTTAAACGAAACATCTGTATGAGTTGAGAGTCCGGAAAAGTCTAGTGTTATCGAGTAGACTAGCTACCACCCTTACCAAATCTGGGTTCATCTGTACACAGTGACTGTATAAAGTGCGCCAATCTATAGTTGGTCTTGCATTTGCAGCTTGTGAATTCAGGCGTAGCCTTCGGTGACTTCACTATCATTAATTCGAAAGCAATTACTAGATAAAGCTTTAAGACTGAAAGTTTCAAATGGTCACCCACGGTATACCACGGACAAACAGCTGGAAAATGTTTGTTTTGTAGCTTTTACGTTATACCGCCATTTGGTTTTAATTCCGTATAATCAAATGTATTGCTTTTGTTTATTGAAAACAAAGTATAAAAGGGGTGAATATTGCATTAGTAAAAGCTTACAATTATTTTTCTTCTGGAACTAAGTGATTATAACCAAATAAGTATCTGAAGAGATTTATATTGGTTTTTGTTGACCTTGACTTTGAAAACTCCTCACGATACTAAAAGTTATGGATTGGCTTATCTAAAAGCATTCGACTACCACAGAAACAAACCCCTCATTGTTTGGTGTTGCTGGTACCAGACTAAGAGAATAAATCAAACTTAGATCAGACCTTAACTCTTTTTGTGAGTTTTGTTAAACTACGTGTGGCCTTATTCAAAGAGGCTAATATTTTTAATGTTCAGTGATTCTAGAATCTCGTTTGCTTTATGAGGTGTTAAATGAGGCTAGCTAATATCCCTATACAAACTTCTGTTACGATATATATAGACTAAAGTATCACTATGTAAAGCTATAGGATTCAAACACACAATTTGTTGTATTGCACCATGATTTCAGTTTGTTTCTTGATATGATACACTCTCTCTGTGAAAGTTTTTGAAGTGACCACTGAGTGAACATACAGTCTTAAGTTTATCTATAGCCTTCCTTTCTCTTTGTAAACCCGCCGGTGCTCCGATAACAAGAAAGTAACTTCATTTATATTTGGTCACAAAGTTTAGTAGTTTAAACCTATAATGTTTAATGGGTGTGGCAACGGAGCAGTAACATCAGGATTATCTTAATTGTTAAATCACACATAGATAACTGGTATAACTGCACGTGTGGTTTTTTCTGATAAGTGTAGCTGTAACCTTTAGCTTTGAATACCCTAAGAACGGAGCACTGACGGAGGAAGGGGGTAAAGGATGCACCGTCGGCAGTTGATAAACAGCACTGTAATTGGTCTGAAAACATCTTCATAGCCATTCTTGCAAAACCATAGATTATGGGTATAGCTTAATATGGTAATGTGTTTAAGGCATTGTGTTCTTTGATTGCTGCTTTAAAAACTTTTGATTGATATTTCAACTTGACATTTTTAAACAAATGTACTTCATCCTTGGAATTTCACTTTTTGTTTGTTTCATGTGCATCAATCAAGACAAAAAAGGAGCAACCAATATAAGGACTGTGAGTTTTTGGAAGTTTTCCAAAGATATATTACCTGCTGTTCATATTATACCTGCTTTTACAAACAAAACAACGCGATAGCTTCAGTTTTCAATACTATGATGTATATGAGCATACCGGCACACTATTCAGACCATAGATTGCAAGATGAAAAATTGCCCATTACCCTCTACTTAACAACTTGAGTTAACGAGCCAATTATCTTAAAATAGATAGAAAATCGTGCACACATGTTAGAAATAACATGCCTTTCAAATCACGAATGGCTGAGGTAATTACAGCCACGTGCAACAGTAGTAGCTGTAACGAGAATCAATGATAACAAAAATAGAAATAGTTTATAATAATAATGACGATAATTATTAGTCTGTTACTAGTTTTTGTAACCTTTGCCTTTTTAAGCGCAAAAAGGCGTTTTAAGTGGATCATGTAAGAACTGGATTTAAGAAATGAAGCTTGCGAAAATTTGCAAGAATTCCATCTTACTGAGTGGTTACAACGGTAATGCTGAGAGAAATACTACCATCAAACTAAACCTCGAAGTATTAGTTCGAATGCTGCACACTTGATCAGCTATCTTGCAAACCAAAAATTATTTTATTGAGAAAAAATCAGTTTTCAGTTTAAGAAAATAAATAAGTTACCGAAAACCCCAAAATAGTTAGTATCACAGAACAAAGCTCTATTTTGGTTGTCGCTATATATATTTAGCAAATTTTTTTGATGCCATTAAACCGAATATGCTATCGCGTTAGTGTATACTTGAAATTTCGACTGCTCAACAAACTCGGCTGTCTTGCAAAACAAAAAATAGTTTCCTGAAAGCAAACAGAAACAGAATTATAAAAATAAAATTCTTAGTAAAAATTCTGATAACAAAAGCAGACTCTCAAAAGACTTTTGAATCATCACTGAACGCCTGTAGTTTAGTACGCTATATTTAGCAAATTCTAAATGCTACATCAATCTGAAACCCGCTACTTTGATTAATTTAAAGGTCACGCAACTTCAGTGGAGGCGGCGGAGGGAACTCGGCTGCCTTGCAAAACAAAAAATATATCCTGAAACCCAACAATGTAAACAGAAACATGATTATCAAAAAACAATTTTTTAGTAAAAAATTCGATAACAAAAGCTGACTCTTAATAGACTTTTGAATTATCATAGAACGCCTATAGTTAAGTACGCTATATTTAGCAATTTCTAGATGCTATATCAATCTGAAACACGCTACTTTGATTATATAAATTTAAAGGAGGTGACATAATTACAGTGTATGCGGCTAGGGGTGGCTTGAAGGGTGAGGGGAGGGGAATGGGAGGATGGTGGGAGAGGAGAGGGGAGGATGACTCGTGGTTACTTCGGGGTGAAAAGGATAGAGAAGCCTGTTGGGAAATAAGAAGAAAAAAACGAAAGATCGGAAACAAGAGCAAGACAAGAACATCAAAGTAAACAGGATTGTAAATTTTTCAAGTCATTAGAATGCTCCCATATTTTGCTCTTTGAAATAGTGTAGGAGAAGTACTTATGAAACACAACATGTATTTTCAGCTCCTATTTTGTTGTGACTAAACAATTTGTATTGTTTTATTTACTGGTCATTTTAAAGAGGAAGTTAGATGTTGGTAAACTGTCTGACTCACTGTGTTTTTAACTCTTTAGTTTGGTAACAATAAATTACTTACACCAGTCTTTTCACAACATAAGCTAAGCAAAGAGCTTGTGCAGCCTTCCGTATTTTAAGAGAGAAGCAGAAAGCAAAGTTTTCCCCCCTTAACAAACTTTTTTGCTCAAAATAATGGCGTATTTCGATGAGGAAAAAGAAGATGTTCCCATCAGGCATATATACTAAAGCTAAATCCTTTCTCGAGTCCAAGTGGCTCATAGGGCCGGCGCTTTTCTCCCGTTTCCGTAGTGCTAAGCGGATGAGAGCCTTTGACTCCCCCTGGACCGGCCACTAATCTATCTCAGGTTAGCCCCCAGCAGAACTGGTACTCATTTATACCGCTGAGTCGACTGGAACAAAGTCAGGTAAAGTGTCGTGTTCAAGGACACAACTTGGCAGTGGTCTGACCGGGGCTCGAACTCGCGACCCTAGGATTACGAGTCGAACACGCTAATCGCTCGGCCATATATATTGACAGTTATAAAGAATGTTATGTCGTTTATCTATTTCACTGCAGATGCTTAAAATCAATACCTCGTAGCATAGATCTAGACAAGAAAGCAGTGAGGAAACTGATTTTGTGAAAAGCAGTAAAGAAACCTATTAAGAAAAAAGCAATGACGAAACCGATTTTGAAATTAACACCAGTGAAGAAAACGATTTAGAAAAAAAAGCGATGAAGAAACCAATTTAGAAAAAAAGCAGTGAAGAAATCGATTTAGAAATTAACAGCAGTGAAGAAACCGATTTAGAAAAAAAACTGAGTTAAGAAACCGATTTAGAAAAAAAAACTGAGTGAAGAAACCGATTTAGATAAAAAGCAGTGACGAAACCGACTTAGAAATTAACAGCAGTAAAGGAACCCCAATTGAAAAAAAATTGACAAATTCGGTTTAGAAAGGAAAAGTAATAAAGCAGCGCAAAGATAAAAGAACTTGCTTCTTTTCCTTTTTCACCCCTAAAAAATAACAAAAATACGGAATACCCTCCGTATTAGGTAGTATCAACAAGCAGCCCCTATCGAACTAAAATCCCGTACTGGAGGTCAATTTACAAGCTGATATTTGATAGTTTCAATAAAGACAAGTTTAATTATAAAGAATCGGCAACTTAAACCAAACCAATGGCCTCAGAAAAAAATGATTATTTTAACTATGACACTGAAAAGCCCATTTGGGGAGTTGTCATTACGTATTTATTATTGATTTCTGCTAAAGAAAAAGTTTTAAAATCGTAACTACAGATAGCGCCTGAAAGCCTCTTTTTCTTGTTCGAAACACGCGGGGTTTTGGCTTCAAAATTGTCCGAACCGTTCGTGCGATAAAAAAGATCACGTGGCTACGTGTGTGACGTCAGTTGGGTTGGTAAAAAATAAGATGGTGGCTCGTGATCTAAAAGCAGCCCACAGCGATGGAAAAACATATCAATTCCTTGCTTGGGCAAATGACCAAATTAAAATTGCGAAAACCCCAGTATTACACACCAAGTGTAACAAAGCATAATCATATGATCTTGGTAGCAAAGCAAGCTGATTATAGTAAGGGACAAGAAGAGGTACATTTTTGGCTTCAGGAGTTTTAGGCGACAGTGCGTAGACGTGACGGAACGGAGTTCGAACTGCATGACAATTCTTCCCTGAATGCATACAATTATCATTTAATCACATGGTTTCGAATGGAATTCGGGATTAATCAGCCTGCATTTATAGATCTTTCGAATTTACAACAAATTCGTGCTAGTCTTTGAAATGTTAAGTGATAAAACAGATTTACAAAAAGAGCAGTAATGAAACAGATTTAGAAAAAAAGCAGTAAAGAAACCACGCGAAGAAAAAACTTGCTCGTTTTGTTTTGCGCCCCTAAGAAAACGGTTTTTCGTTATTTCCGTGAAAACGCCTAAAGAAATACCAAATTTTGAACCTGCATGACAATTCTTCCTTTAATGTGTATATTAACAAGTAACCAAATGGTTTGAAGTGGAATTCGGAATTTATCAGCCAGCAATTTTAAATGCCCCAAATAGAATAAATTCATGTTAGTCTTTGAAATTTTCACTTATGCTTATTAATCCAGAATTGCACTCCAAGCCATTTGACAATTACATTACAAAAAAATTTTAGGTGCCAAAACTGTTTATGTGGCTGCCATATCAAAGACGACAACTGTTAATTGCTATTGTATACTCCCAGACCCCTGACAAAGTCAAAGAAACCGACACTCGAGCTTGAAATCAAATTCATGCACGCAAAAACCCGTCAAGGATTCAACCAACGTCATTGTGGAGGCTCATCATTTGTGCAATGACGTAAAAGTGAGAATAGTTTTTTTTTGTGTGAAAATCACAAGTGTTATTTGGAATTTTTCTCCGAGATCGATGAACAAGTGTTGAGTGGGAGGCAAACTCTAGACCTATTGTCGAAAAGGGTATTGCTTTAACTTTTTAAGTGCTTAACATCGAGTGAAATAATTGACAATAATCATTTCGAATTATACACTTGTAACCATTGTCTAGTTAGTAATTATTCACCGAAGTGGAGGTGAATATCCTTGGCTTTCACCGACACTGAAAGTGAATAATTATTTTATCATATACCCAATATGCGAATCAGTGATAACAGGCTTTTTTTTTAAAAAATTCTGGAAAATATTCTGGAAAAAAATTTAGAGCTTGCCGAGCTAGGAAGAAGCGCGAGATTGTTGCAACTTGGTTGCCATTATTCACTGATTGTATGATACATAGTATTACACCTGCCGTTTTATAAGCTTCTTTATTTGTTTTCAAAACATGCTGAAATATATGAAAGACAAAATTCCGGAAACGAGAGCAAAACAAGAAAATCGAAGATTGTTAATCTCTCAACTAATTTAAAGGTTCTCACATTTTGCTTTCTGAAACAATGTTGAGTAAGAATTGTAGTCGCCTTTAATCGCACTAAGTCGCAGTCATTTTTCACCAAACAATATTTTTTTCCTCAATCATCTTAAGTCGCCCTGAATCTCAATTTTTCACCCCATTTTTCCTTAAATTGCCTTAAGTTTTTAAATCGCAGCGACTTGAGAACCGGGAGTAGGCCGTATAAAGAAAAATGTAGTGTCGTTTATCTATTTCACTACAGACGCAAAAACCCAATATCGAGCAACAATGTTGTGTGAGTGAAAATGCAAAAAAGGGTTGAGTTTGAAGGATGATTTTGATTGGATTGATTTAAGTAAACTATAAAGTTTTACTGTTTTACTTTCCCAGTACTCGATTTGTTGCCCACATTTAAAAAGAGACTTTGAGATGAAGTTCTCTTCTTTCTCAACGGCTTTCGAGGTTGTTGAACATCAGTTTCATTGTTCGATTATACATTTTTCTCGGAGTACTGCACGAAGATTTTTAGAATAAACAACAGCAACAAACACAGGACGCTTTATAATCAAATTAACTATTCCAAAAAGCTTGATTGAAATTGATTTAAGCTTATGAATCACATGCATCGGGAAAAGGGCAATATCAAACAATATCGCCTTTTCCTTGTTCTGTAGCTGACAGATAGTGTTGGAGCAAGTAGTAGTGAGAACCAATATAAGCGTAAAAGCCAATGACAAAAACTTTCGTACATGTTTAAGAATGAATTTTGCTAGAGTTAACTGTTTGATCGTATGTATGTACGTGTTTGTGTCAAAATTAATCCTTAAGGCTTTTTTTCATACGTATTTAGACTTCAGTGTTTGACGGTTCAGGATGCCTTATAAATTAAGCTCTTTACACACGATTCACTTATGTCAATTAAAGGTATTGAGAGAGTGCTTTGTTTTGTAGTACAAGATGCCAAGCAACCATACGTCTACTTAATTTACTTTAACCCCAATAACGTCAGCAAAAAGTCGGCACTTCTTTGGATAATTCTCGAGTAATTTCCAATATGGCTTTCGATGCTCACACTGAACCAGTTTTCAGAGATCTCAAAATTTTGAAGTTCAATTGTATTTATTTTCTTCGTATCGAAAGTTAAGTAATGATCCGTGTAAGAACTAGGGAAACTCCCATTGTCCTTGCGCATTTCACATTTCCCACACAAGAATGTTTAAATTTTCATACTAAGAATACATCGACCAGTACATAACACAGTTATTAAGTAAAGAGCAGTAAAATTTGATTTTTAAGCATCGTTGGCTTTTGTGCTATAATAATTAAGCCAATCATAGAACTCCAAAACAAAAGAGAAGGAAGCCGTTTGATTTTCAATGTTTTCCACGTAGAATTTTTCTTAAATTCAAAATTAGAGATGTTTCAGTTAGAAAGGACTGAATGAGTGAACTGGATAGAAATACATTAGCTTCTTAATGAATATATTGTCCATTCTTAAAATTTAACCAATCAGATCAACGGTTAATAAATGATACCCTAATTAGCACCTTCTGAATTCCACTGCCGTTTTCCTCCCTAGTTCTTACTCGGATCGTTACTTCATGCTTCAAGTCAAATGTAGAATGCTTCCTTCATTCTTTGGTGCTCTGTTTGCTCTTAATTCTGAAATCCATAGTTACAATACCAGAAGCTCAAAGCTCTTTCACATTCCTAATTGCAGAACTAACATACGCAAATTTCCTCTAAGATATCAAGGACCTAAATTTTACAATTCTCTAAGCACTGCAAACAGCCTATCTATATTTACGAACAAACTAAAAACATTTCTGTTAGACTATTGAATATTCCCTTCTTTTTTGGTTTGTGTGTACCTGTGTGTAAAAAAAAGTAAAAGAAATCTTGACACTTGACCGACTTAATAGTATTTAATTTCTATTACACGTTTGGTTTTATGGTCCTTCTCGTCATCAGTATATTTATCAGTATTTATTTATGTAATTAAGTGGCAAGTAAAAGAATATTGAAAAAATGTTGAAATGTTGAGACACCTTAGGCCTGTTTCAAACGTGTGCCGAATTCAATGGCATAATGAGCAAATTCTATTGTTCTAGCTCATTTATGATCGATTCGGCACATGTAAAGATGGACCTAACAATTATTGCCTTGCGTCAAATATTTTTCCATAAGTTTGTAATTGTAGGAGTTTAGTATAGGTTACCACATGGGGCCGAGGAAAATTAAGAATTAATTTCACGAGTTTTTTCCAAAATTGCGACAGGGCCATTTAGAACAAATTGAAAACACAAGTGACATTTATCCTAAATTTTACGAGGAACCAAGCGATTACATGTTAATGACATCGAGGGAAAAATTCTTCATTTTCTGCGGTATCCCACGGGGAAGCATTCCATAACCTAACTAATTTTATCTCAAGTGTCTTCGAAAATTGCTGGAGATGTAATAAAATCTCTGCAATCTTTGGAAACGTTTGGAAATCTTTGGAAAAGGTTGAAAAATGTTTCTAAGGCATTTTTATGATTTTTAAAAATATTTGGAAAATCTTCGGAGGTAGTCGGAAACGTTCGGAAATATTCGGAAAATGCTTCTATGGCATTTTTAAGATTTTCTTAAAATTTTCGGAAAATCTTCGGAAATTTTCGGAAGTATACCAGCGACCAATCAGAGATAAGTAATTTTGCCCTGAGTTTTTAAGAAATGCACCTGCTGTTATCCAATCAGTTTGAAGCAACGAGGACGACGATATTGACGACGGCGGCTTACAAAAATCGCAATTCTTTCTCAGTGTCTTTTTCTATCACGTATACGTATGGCTAGTTTACTTTCTCTTTTGATGGAGTTACGCTTTGTGAACAGATAAAGATGACAGTGTTCGTCTTAATTAAAAATACTAACAAAATTTTCTGCAGGTCGTTCTCGGAGTCACAAAACCTTCAAAATTAAAACGATGACGTGCAGGTGACCTGCACGCAGTACTTTCCAACGTACAGCTATTGCATTCAGGGTTTTCATTCGCATTCGGAAATATCGAATACAGTGGTTCATCAGGTGGACAACACAAAATTCTAGGGCGTTCCGGAGGCATGTTCCTCCAGGAAATGAACTCTCTAAAAGTAGTATTCTGCGTTTCCTGGGCCGGAATTAGTGAATCAGGAAGATTACTAGAATAGCCAAAAAGTGCTCAAAAAACGAAATATTTGACTAATTTGGCAATTAAAATGAGTATCTAACGAGTATATAATATACACTCCTTTTAATTGCCATTTTGCGCCGTTTGTTCGGTTTTTAGTTGATTCCAAAACGGACTCCAAATAGAGTGTACTTATGAATCCCATATCTCTTGAGAGCTGCTCTCTAACGATCGTTCATTCCTCGGATTCAAGGTTGAGTCAATATCGCTATCGAACCCATTAATCACAATAAATTAACGATTTCCACACTTAAAAAATAAATATTTCCTGTGCAATCTACCGGACGTTAGATGACAAACAACCGGACGTTCCGTCCAGCGTCCGGCCTAAAACAAAACCTCTGTCAGCACGTATTCACTATTGTTTTCTGCCGTCGTCTTCAACGTTATTGTCCTCATTACGTAAGGTGCCTATTAATTAGCATCAGTTCCCATCACCATATTATTTTTATTTTTGGTGGCGCATTTGTGTTTTAGCTTCAGGGACCGGTTGTTCGAAAGCCGATTAACTTTAAACCAGGGTTAACTCTTAACAGAACCTATTGGCTGTCATGGTAATTAACCCTGGATTAGAGCTAATAACTGGGCCCAGCCAGTGAAAACAGAGTTGTGCAAACAAACGCAGACCATGTTAAAGTTCCCATATTAATTTTTGATACGAATAATTTCGATTGGTTTTGTTTTTTCGATAAATCACCGGCCCAAACTATTGTTGAAAACTTTTTGGGACTCGAAAGGAGCTAGCTACAGCTAAATCCTTTCTCGAGGCTTAGTGCCTCATTGGGCCTGCGCTTATCTCCGATTCTGTAGTGTTAAGCGGATGAGAGTCTTTGACTCCCTCTGGACAGAACACTAATCTATCGCAGGTTAGCTCCCAGCAGAAGCTGGTACTCATTTATACAGCTGAGTCGACTGAAACAAGACAGGTAAAGTGTCTTGCTCAAGGACACAAGAGTGTGGTCTGACCGGGGCTCGAACTCGCGACCCTAGGATTACGAGTCAAACACGCTAACCGTTCGGCCACTGTGCCGCCGAAAGGAGCAGGTGAGGTAAATGCTTTGCTCAAGGATACGACGTAGGAAAACCTTCAAGAATAACAATGATAGCCACTCCTTGCTTTCAAGATAAAGACAACTCCACGACATTGCATAGCTTTTTCACCTTTATTTAGACTATTAATTAACCCCATAACACCATGGTTTACACACCGATAGACCCTTGAGCCATTAGTTAGTAGGCTGCTCCTTGCAGCTAACTTTAGAGCCCTCGAAACTGATCGTCCATGTTTGGCATTTGCATTTCTTGATCAGCTATATATAAAGAGAATAAATGTGATAGAAAAAGATATTTAAGGTCTGTTCTAATATGTAGTTTTCTTGTGTTGGCATCCGTGGCAACTGACTAATAAAAGTCTTTGGGAGCTCAACCCTCATAATTTTATCAAGGATGACGATGATGATAATAATAATAATAATAATAATAATAATAATAATGATAATAATAATAATAATAATGATGATGATAATAATAACAATAAATAATAATAATAATAATAATGAAAATAGTAATAATCCATAATAATTGTAATAGTAGTAATAATAATGATAATAACAACAAAAATAGTAATAATCCATAATAATTGTAATAGCAATAATAATAATGATAATAACAACAAAAATAGTAATAATCCATAATAATTGTAATAGCAGTAATAATAATGATAATAATAATAGCAAAAACAATGATGATAACAAAGACAATAATAATAAAAAACAAGATCTAACAAAATTCGTAACAATTACCTAAAACGTCTAAAGAAAGTCGTTCTTTTCCTAAATTCAATCACTACTAAGAAACCTTTATTTCCCAGTGTCATTGGCGGGCAGAGGGCTAACAAACTGCAGGTTAATATAAGGGGTAACGGGTCGCGATCTAAGAGGCTAAACCTCGGTATTTTATGGAGGAGATTTTTATTTGGGGAGTCAGGATGGCCGAGTGGTTATCGCTCGCGCCTCCCACCTCTGTGGACCTGGGATCTAATCCTGGGTTTACATGTGGGCTAAAATTTGTCGATCTTCTTCTGACTCCGATGGTTTTTCTCCGCGTTCTCCGGTTTTTCTCCCTCATCAAAATCGACTTTCACGCCGAGGTCTGTGCCGTCGAGCGATTAAACAAAAGCCACCGGCTTGAGAGAATAGGCAACCACTCCACAGCGTAATGAAGATATATAAAAGTAATTTAGTTTATTTTCCCAAGTTAAGGCATAATGACGAATTTTACTGATTAAATACCTTACGGACAGAGGTAACAAGTTTGTTCCTCTGTTTTGCTACCCGTGCACTCTCTACCTCCACATCGTGGTTTGGGATTGGAGCAGGCGCGCGAGCGTCTTTCCTTTGCTGTACGGTCGCATGTCTTGTCACATTTTCCCCATGCTGTCCATTCACCAAACCCTCCATTAACTGTGAACATATAATATATCACCATAAAAAACCCCTGAATGCGAGGCCACACTACTCTCAGTTCCATGGTATTTATCCTTTCATTCCAAAACGCATTGCCTATGGTATGTTCTAAATACCAAACCAGACTCCCACATGCTTTGCATTTAAAGTTAGCCTTAAAGCTGTTCTCTGAACTCGTCTTTGCAGTTCTTTGCTCGTGTTCTACAGGCTTTACCGTGCTGATGAGGCCTGACTTGGACGAAACAGCTGTCCATGATTGCTTCGTTCACTGGCTTAGTAGTTGCTCAGGTGAAATAGTTGTGCGCATGCATAATGGTATATGTATTGGCCATACCGTGGAATTGAGAGTTGTTTGACTCGGTAAAACAAATATCTCTAGAACTCGCTGCTATCGCCAAATATCTCTAGAACTAGCTACTGAGTTTCGCATCAAGCACCCCCAACCCACCCTCCCCCTCCCCCTTCTCTCCAGTCCCAGGAACTTCTCTTGAAAAACTGTTTAAAGTCCATACAAAGCTTATTTTTTTACTTTTTGGATTAAAACTGGTGTCATCTGTGAACTCACGATTCGAATAACCAAGGAAAATTTCCATGTCTAAGTGTGCTTTTTAATAAAAAAAAAAAGATTGGAATGTAAATTTTGACCGAGCATGCCGGGGACTGGTAACCTGTGACGTATCAGCAATGAGTTGTGTGTTTTTTGTTTAAAAAACTTCATTTCTGCTGAAAATGTCATAAAATTTATATTTCAAACAATTTCAAGGGAACAATTCATTGGTTAAAGTTTTAACAATGTGATTATTGTAGCAAGAAATGAATTTTTTGAGGTAAAATAGATTGTCTCTGCTTTATGCCTCGTGCTGCGCCATACGCCTCCTGCTAAGTCATCATCGCACGCTTCAAATGTAACAGGAACGGCGAGGAAAAATCTTATTTTTAAAAATTACTGTTATTAAAGGGTTCTTCTTTCCATTTGAAACTAAAAGAAATAAGCTTGATAGGGACTTTAAGTAAGCGCGATTTTATTACAGTCAAAAGATCAACCCTTATCACCCCTTCCACAACCTATTATTATGAAAATTGATAAGAACTGTTAATATACATTGTTAGTTACTACATAGCATACAGATTTTACAGTTGTCCTCCATTATTCCAGCAAGATTTAGTTTTCTGATATTGTTTTTAGAATTTGATATAGAAGCCGAGCATTTAGCTTTCTTGTCTAACTTGGACCAATGAACAGGTCCTAGGTATCTTAATTTATGTTGTATGAGCTAGTTCTAGAAAGGATCTTCAACATTCTCAACATTATGTTCCTTGCCTGGTTTTCTGTCATCATCACAGTCGTCCTCATTAACCCAATACCAGATAGTTCCAGGGCTCGTCATTCCTCCATATCTCATCCACATTGCTGGGTTGTTGTGCATGTTTCCAGAGATGATATTTCCGCAGGACCACCGGTTGTCTGGGTTCTTCGCAGCAGTTAAAAGACCCCTGTTACCTGTTCCGTATTTATCAAACCACGGCATCCGCAAGGGCGGCCCGTTATACCAAACGAATTCCCACTTGTCGAACTTTTTCGTCAAATTCACTTGTTTCTGATCGCTGCTTGTTGCCACAAAGCTAACGAATTTAAAAAAGAGTCGTCATAATGCATGGATTTCCTATGTAACAGTTTTGAAGATAGAAGCGATACTGATTTATGATGCGTTAGCCATCGCCTAAAACTTCAGATGGAAAACTTGATATAGACCTTGATCACGCAGATCATGGCATAGAAATATATGAAAAATAGGAAAATGAGTCAAGAGTCAATCTCAGCACATTAGTATTAGTAATACTATAAAGTCTCGTAAAGATTAGCCGCCATTTGACGGCGATATAAAGGTTTGAAACTGGATAATTTTCCAATGAAAAGTACATTTACGCTTACATGTTTTCCCAAACATTTCTTTGTAATCATAAAAGCAGAAAAACAAGTTTCAAAACTTTATATACCTACATTAGTTTTTGAGAAATGTTTACGAAATTTTGCAATATTGCTAATAGGGATGCGCTGAACTTGGTGCTGGCCACAGTTTCTTAATATATTCAATATTTTTGCGTGAAAAAGGATGATTAGCTTCTTTCATATCTAGTTCCAAGCGATGGTGAATAATTCCACTTCTACCGCCAAAACTGTTGCACGAAGAGTGCATAGATAACTAAAATAATAGCAGGGAAAGTTTGAAACTGTGTGAGCTTAAGGTAACATCAAGCTAATATAACTCTAGTATTATAAATACCACATGACACGTAATATAAACTCGGTTTGCATACTTAAAATTACAGATAAGCTCGTTTACAATTTTTTTTCTATATACAATTTTTCTTTTCTATTGATGCCTACTTCGAAGCTGTACTTGATCACCGGACCAGTGTTGTCCCTTGGCAAGAAATTCGGGTCGAGTTATGATATTCGCCAACCATGAGTTTTTCTTCTTGATACCATGCCATTATAACCACATTCCAATATGCGATATAGTTCACGGGAACTGAAAAAGGATCGAAACTACGAGGATTTGAGGGACGTAGAATAGTCCTGGACCTTGTAGTCATTCATCTTTCGATACAGGCTGAAACAAAACTAGTAATTTACCCGATGAGTGTTCATATTGGTTGAGTCATGTATACTTTTGGAGCTTTAGCTTTGCATGAATAACGTCATCTAACCTGTAAGTTTTGGGTGCAGTAAAGACTCCTCCCCAATGGTTTCGCCTATGAGCATCAAACTTGTACTGGAAAGATTCTTTGTTACTGAGGTTCTTGATAAAGTCGCCGTAAGCGAGAATGGAGTAATCTTTGCTGAGAGAAGGTTGCATCATGTTTCTGAAACAAAAGGCGATGCAGAGATTTTCTTGAAAATCAAAAAGGTTAGAGGTACAATAACAAGGCTAATACGATTTATTGAGCTCGGCCTTGCCCATCTAATGACCGGATAGATATTTCAATTGTTTTGTTAGAAAGTTCTACTAATAAGGATTTCATACTTTTCTTTCCTTTGCTTTTCATTTCTAGAGATTGCAACGAAGCATAAAACAGACATTAAGAAGAATCCAATTTAATTTACAATCTAACTTACAATAATAATCATTTCCCTTTTCCTTTTTCCACTTTTTCTTCCGTGGACACTTTAAAAAATAATGCAAAATATATTCAGTCAACCTGTCTTAATAACCTCTGGGTTGGTATATGATTTTAAGAAAGTTACAATTCAAGTGAATTGAAATAATTAGGATAATTTTTTTCATCAGCTTCAATAGTTGACCTGGTTCGGTCAACTCCCATTTTCTGATTACAAATTGACTTTTTGCTTATGTTACGTAAAGAGCAGTTAGAAGATGATTGAGCTGAAAAGGGGCATAAATGTTGCTAACAGAAACATTTAAAGTGCCTATGAAATGTAAAAAAGACCTTGCTGATAGACCTCACAAGTTTGCATCTTTTAAGTCTGATGCAAATCCATAATCTTTAGAGGAATTAAAACCAAGCTTGAATTGTTGATGTATCTCGAGGTTTTCTTCAGAATAGATACACATTTTCGTTGTTGTAGCAACAAATTGGGTTTAGAATTTTTGAATTATATTGTTTTTTTCCGTCAAATAAAAAGTTGTGCAACAATTTACAGCATAATTTCTGTTTTTATCATGCAAAAGAAAAATCAAAGACGTGGTTTATTGCTTTGGTGAAAGTTTGTTATACAAGGAAAGGAGGTCTGAAACCGTGTTTGTTGCCTTGACGATGTGAAACAACTACTGTTCTAAAGAAAACCTCAAGATACATCATCAGTCCAAGTTTGATCTAAATTCATCCAAAGATTATCGATTGGCAGCAGATTTAAAAAAAATACAAGTTTGCCTGTCACACTTGTGATGTCATCAGTTTAAAACATTTAAATGTTTTAACATTTTAACATTTAGATGCTTAACATTATTAGAATAATTCGAGAACAATGAAATATTTTTTTAAAAAATCTATCCACTGAGGCAATAAAACTTTTTAGTAAAATTACTCAGGTGATTATAGAGTCTCCACAGCTCTGATTGGTGGAAGCTGACGCACTATCCTGGCTATAATCACCTCGCGCGGAGTGATTATAGCCGGCCTTTGAACAAAACAGCTGCCTCGCATTGTTTTGTTAATGTTTTCGAGGAGGAAATTAACGCAATGAAAAAAAAAGCTGTTTCCAAAAAATACCAAATGTGCAACAGAGTTTGGAAGAATGGTTTTCAAAGATTATACAATATCAATACGACGATTTGCACTAATTAATGAAAGTAGAAAAGTTTTAGATGTCAATAAGCGCGGTATAAAAGAACAAGTTTGCTGTCAAATTATGGCGAGCGGCTCTCGACTGCCATCTCAAGTCAACACTGTACATTAAGAAATATTCATTGCGATAACCAATTGTTTAGTGAGGCCAATGAAACACCAAAATCCTACCTGAAACAGCTTGTCAATGAGGAAACAAACAACAAAAGCAGCTTTGTCGCGTTTTAGCACAGAATCCACAGTTCCTTCAAGCGACCAACAATGCATTTAGCAGTTCTTGCTGTCAACTAGCTCCATCCGAGAGCAATTCTCCCCTCTGAAAGTTTCCAGAATGGCTCATTTACATTCAATGTGAATGTAAACAATTGTGTTTGTTTTTTCTGGTTGAACTTAGCTACATTTGTGCCTCCTATTTTTGAACTGAAACCGTTAAAAAATGTGCTCACTTTGCTTTCTTCAATTGATCATATGATCTGCGCGCGCTGCTAGTTGCTGTGCAATGACGCATGGCAATTTGAATTAATAAAACCACAAAACTCAGCTCCGTTTTTCCTTTTTTTATTGGCTATTTTTCTCTGGTAATCACCTGAGTAATTTTACTAAAACAATTATTCGCCTCAGGCTTAGTGAATATCTGGTTGACAATAATCCCCTCGCGATCGACTTCGTCTCGGGGATTATTCACCAGATATTCACTTCGCCTTCGGCGAATAATTGTTAAATATTTCATAGTCACTTTAACAGTTGAACAGTAAATAGTTTTTTTTTGTTCCCCACTTTAGATTCCAAAAACAGAAAAAACCCATAGGGGCTAACGAGTTACTAAACCTTACCTTAGTTTTTGATATCAAAAGAGTGGAGACAAAGTGCTTAGCAACTTAAACAAGCGAAGATTCTTACCTTAGAGGAACTTGAGCTCGAGTCCAGTTTCCGTTAGCACTGGTAACTAGCAGCGTGAATGCTCCCTTATCTGACGTCATATCGCAGTACACAGGAAGGTAGCTCGCAAGGCTTACAGGGTTGATCAGGTAAACACCATCATCATGAGTGCGTCCTGCTCGCACACCATGCAGCTTAATTTCATTACAAGATCGCCTGTAGAAACAATGGTAATTAGGAAAAGTACTGGTAAATGTGGAGCGGGGGGCTCGAGCTCTATGCACAACAAATAGTAAGACCATTAAATTGTCTTTTTCGACCAAGGGACCCAAGAAAACCGCCGCAACACTTTACATAGAAAAGAAAGGTAGTCCCTGTCTTGTGGTCTGCCAACTATGATCTGAGGGTGCCTCAAATAATTTATGCGAGCTATGCGACACTCTCGCCTGCTTTTGCTGTGTTGGTCTGATAGCGCTGATATATATTAAGAGTGCTAAATATAGTAAATACTCATGTTGTTGTTATTGTCATCATTGGTGTTATTATTATAATTATTATTATTATTATTATTATTATTATTATTATTTTTGTTGTTGTTAACACTATCAAATGTTAAAGATAGTCAGAAAAGGCATAGGTTTAGTAAAGAAGTGAAGTGTTTAGTTCAAGGTATATGTAGAAAGGTAAGAAAATCGGAACAAAATTGATAGTTAGGGTATGAAAGACAATGAACAGGAAAGAACGTTGAACTAAAAATAAAACAAGAAAAAGTTGGAGTAACGGTATATGTAAAAACAATTAAAATTTCAATGGAAAATAGGTCATAAGTAAAAACTACCTTGTTCCTTCTCTTATCCACATCCTGATGACTTTAGGATCTTTTTTCGAACCTTTAATATAGCTTGGAGCCCGTGCTCCACCTGAATTGTAAACAATCGATCCGGATGGGTCATCCAGCGTTGATGCACTGCTCAGTAAGATATCTGGTGAAAGACCCAATCTGGGCATGCGCACTCCCAAGTTCCCGCTTGTGTTCCAGTTGTTAAACCTCTGAAGTAAGTTGATATTTGTCTGTTTGTCTCCAGTTGACAAGAAACTGTAATCGACTGGCGCCTCCCAGATTCCGCCCCACCGATTCTTCCCATCAGCTTCGATACGGTACTGAAAAGTTTTCTGCGACAAGGGACGTACGAATATAGATCCTGATGCATATATACTCTTCGTGCTCAATATATTTGGTTAGAACATGTTCTTAACGACACCGAAATATTTTCTTTAATGAAGTGTAATTTTTTGCCAAAAAAGATTAAAGAGATACATTAAGGAAGAGGTTCATTTGTTAATAGCACTCTTTTGTCCCTGGTTCGTTTTCACTAATTGGGATCTAGTGAACTAGGAACTCATTTATTGCAAAAGCATCATTTCAGAATTAAGGAAGAAACAACTATTTAAGTCACTCAAACTTTAGGGACAGAGAGTTTACTTAGTATATATAAACTGAAGGCAGGAAAGACAACGATTCTAAACCCATATAAGATGCTCATTTTCTACGGCCTATACTTCATTGGCATCCTCTAATCTCTAGCAGAGTAGTTTGCTTGTACATAGGGTGCAGCAAGACTGGAACCTTAACCTGGGCAAGGAAACTAGCTTTAAAATGTTACTCATTCAGGTTTCCGGTTAAGCAGCAGCTTCGCTCGGAGGTACATGCCATATTGGATAGAAATTTCAAGAACCTGGCATTAATGATGGCCAGGAGACTGAAAAGAGTATTTGTATTTCATGATCACCCGCTTTTAGGCAAAGAAATTCGAGTTCCTTCACCCAATATGACCTTTTACCTTCGTCACCACCCCGCTTGACACTACAGAAAACACGTACATAGTTTACAGATCAAAGGGATATTGATAAGATAGCCTTTATGTTTACAACTTATTTGTCTCTTAAACAAATTAAGGGTGGCTTAGGCTTTACAAAATGTTGAACAAAAAACACCTGAGAAGAATCAAAATCCTTTATAACATCAGCAAATCCGAGAATAGAGTAGTCCGAGTTGAGCGATGGCAAGTTCTCGTTCCTCAGCTTAACCTTGTCTTTGGTCCAACCAGCTTTTGAGGCACTAGTAAGTAGCAGGGTCCATGCACCCCCGTGACTTGTCAGATCACAATAGGTTTTTACTTCCTTCTGTCCCTCTGGCTGTATGGAGTAAACTCCATCTACAGAAATATAAATACATAGACTCGTAAAACTAGCAACAAACTTAAATATCTTACTTGACGATACTTTTTGAGTCATTCAGTTGTTTAGTACATAGACTTAAAAAAATGAATCATGCACTTACTGGAATTCTTACAGTGTAACACGACTCGGCAAAAATTTGAAGAAGGCCGCGTGATACGGTTTAAACAACGTGTTACACTATAGGAATTTCAGTAAGTGATTCCAATTAATCTACAGTACTGTAACACGACTAACCAAAAATTTGAAGAAGGCTGCGTCATACGGTTGAAACAACGTGTTACACTATAGGAATTTAGTTAGTGATTCAAATTAATCTGTATACTGAATACCTTATGTTAAAGATATTATAAGAAAAAAGAAATATATTGCACGTTCTGATTGGCTTAGGTGAAGCATTCTAAATAAAAATAGAGTGCATCTGCATGCGTCTTAACGGCTGGAAAAATATAAAACTCGCTTGCTTGCTCTATTCATTGATAGAAACACTTGTGAACATTTTTGTTCCTGCGTCTCTTTATAATAACAAATAACAAACTTTATTTACGGGCAAAGTATTTAGCTTGAGGTAGCTAATTGGGGACACGTTTAAACAAATACGACTACAGTTAAAAATCCCAACTGGTCGGAGGTAGACCAGTCGGGCTATTTACAAGCGTGGTAGATTTATTTCTGAGATCACCGAAGCCAAATCCTGTCAATCGCCAGAGTGGGACAACGGCAAGCAAATCCGGCATCCTAACCACTAAGCCACGCTGCCTCCTCACGCGTGTTGTTATCACTGAACAAAGGGCGCGCGCTCGTTTGATATTTCTATAATTGCGAAAGATTCACAAGACATAACTCAACTCTAAAGCACTAGAATAGGCCACTGATACACTGAATTATTAGTATTTTTATTACAGTCATAATAAGCATTAGTAATATGTGCAACTTCGACGCTAGAAACTGATGAGAAACAGGTAAAAAAAATCAAAATACTGAAAATTATAGGCCAAATGATGGGTAATTTTAATAATAATATCATAACAACGTCATTTCCGAGATCTTTTCGCGTCGCTCAAGTCTGACATCTGCAAAATGGCCGCCGGTAAGTATTTTTTACTGGCAGACAGGCGAGGAAACGATATTATTTCAATAATATCGTTAATAGCCTTTTGTTACAACTCAATACTAAATAGTTTCCATAATCCGACTTATAGTTCAGGACCAAAGTTCGGCCAATTAGAGTCACATAGCAATTGGTTATTAGTCCTTTCTTAAATTTTTTAAATAATAATGCTTATTGTGTTTTAGGGCGCGCGAGCTGACAAGATGATGAAACAAACCCTGCAATTTGATTGGTCCCCTAATGGCGGAGTTTTACAACCCTCCCCGTGGTCAATCTGATCGAACAAACATTTTTTTCGTGAAACGACACCAAACCATGGGAAAAGAAGAATCCTTACAGCAGACCTCTGGCACAGTTTTTTAATAGATACCTCCCAGTTTTCGAATAACATATACTTATTTACTCACTCTTCAGTTCCTGATTTAGCTGAAACTTTCTCAGTGATACCTCCATACACGACCGTGGAGGCTGGTACGGACCTTCTCTCATCCAGTACCAAATAAACTCAGGATCCCGCTCCACCTCTCTTGCATTAGCAATCCACGGCGCAGGGTGATAGTAAAGAGTGTTCCCTAGAGTATATATATTGCATGGTGATAAAAAGAATACTTAGCGGTTAATAATAAAGAGATTTCTTAGAGTATTTATTGCACGATGACATAAAGAATGTTTAGTTGGTAATAATGAATAGATTTCCTAGAGTGTTTATTGCACTTGGATACACAAAATGCTTGCTGCAGGGTGATAGTAAAAGAGTATTTCTTGGAACGTTCATTCGACGGTTATATAAAAGATGTTTACAGGGTGCTAGTAAACAGAATTTCCTAGAGTATTCACAGGGTAATACAAGTTTATCCCTTGCTTTAGTTCAAAAATTTTGAAACGGAATCCTTTCAGAGTTTTAATATTCAGAACAAGGTTCTTGAGCCTAACCTAGAAATTGTAAAATCTTTCACAAAGTATTTTGAATTTTTTGTTCTGCACAAGGAGAGGATCGAACGTTTATTCAAGCTCATTAATGTGTCCACTAACGGTCTACAACAAAACGAGTAGAAGTATCATCAAAGAGTTAACTTCCCGTACTAGCCCCACTAATAATACACTATCAGTTATACATTCCAACAAGGAAGAGGAGAAACCCTTTCACACCAATAAGCTCCTGCTATGAGCCCATAAAAAATATTTTCTGATATGGGACCAAAAAATAGTTAAAACCGTTTTGAGAAATTAGTACTTCTATAATAATGATAATAATAATAATAATAATAATAATGATAATAATAATAATAATAATAATAATAATAATAAAAGCTTATACCGCGCTTATACAAACGGCCCTAAGCGCCTTGCAATTCATAAATTCGATAAAATATAGTAAAACATAAATATAAATATTAATATACACAGCTAAGACTTAAACAAAAACAAACAATAAAAGTGACCGATAATATGAAAAAAAAAAAAAAAAAAACTTACTAAAGATTATATGCTGATTTGAACAGGTACGTTTTAAGTTTAGATTTAAAAGAATTAATACTATCAGCTGATCTAATATGAAAAGGCAAAGAGTTCCAGAGGATCGGTGCGTGAACTGAATAAGATCTATAGCCATAAGTTTTAAGATTGTAGGGAACAGTCACAAGCCTAAGTTTATCTGAGGATGATCGGAGTGTTCTATTGGGCCGGTACAGAGTGAGAAGTTCCTTTAAGTATGACGGAGCCAGGTTATTAAGACACTTAAAAGTAATTAAATTAATCTTAAAAATAACTCTTTGCTCCACCGGTAGCCAGTGAATTTCTTTTTAAATTGGAGTTATACTGTCATATTTATTTGCTACCATAATTAATCGAACTGCAGCGTTCAACAGATGCTGAAGTTTATCGGTCAGATGCTTGGGTAGACCAAATATAAGCGAATTGTAGCTGTCAATCTTTGAAACCACAAATGCATGAATAAGAATCTTGGTGGTGTCTAATGTCAGAACATTCCTAATTTTCGCAATATTCCTCAGATGATAATAGCCTGATTTTACGATGGCGTTTATGTGTCGTGACATTGTCATTGACGAATCAAAGATAATACCAATATTCTTTGCATGAGAGGATGGAAAAATGACATCAGATCCAAGTTGAATGGGATTCAGTTGTAGACATGGACGAAATCTTGAGTGGAAGTAAAGGAGCTCTGTTTTATCAGTGTTTAATTTCAGCATATTTACAGTCATCCAAAACTGGATGTCAGAAACGCACATCTCGATTCGTCTCGTTGCCGCTGCCATCTCCGTTTCATCCTCTAAGTAGAAGGAGCTATATAGTTGCTGGTCATCTGCATATAGATGGAAGGACAGACTATGCTTGCGGATGATATCTCCAACCGGAGCTGTGTAAAGAACATACAAGAGGGGCCCTAAAACAGACCCCAGGGGTATACCACAAATCAGTTCCTGTACGCTGGATGAAGTTCCTCCGATTCTCACAAACTGCGTGCGCTCCTTCAGATATGAGTTGAACCATGCTAGTGCTGAGCCCAAGATACCATAGTTGGATTGCAGCCTTTTTAGAAGGATTGAATGGTCCACAGTATCAAAGGCGGCAGACATGTCAAGTAATAGAAGAATGACACAGCGATTGTCGTCAACAGAACGAATAATACCATTCTGTACACGGACCAGGGCAGTTTCACAGCTGTGATGTTCCTTGTATGCTGATTGTAAGCACTCTTGGAGACCATTTTCATGTAAATGATCAAGGACGCGCACTGAAGCAACTTTCTCAGTTGCTTTTGAAATAAACTCTAAATTCGAAACAGGACGAAAGTTAGGATACAGTTCATGATCCAACACAGGTTTCTTTAGTAAAGGAGATAAAACAGCTTGTTTCAAGGATGTCGGAACCGTGCTTGATGAGAATGAGAGGTTGATGTTTCGTGTAATGACCGGAAGTAGGTCGTCGAAACACTGAACTAGTAAGCTGGCAGGAATTGGATCAAGACAGCAGGATTTCTTAGCACTCTTAAGAATGAGTCCACGTAATTCTGCTTCGGTAGTAGGAATGAAGCAATCAAGAGCAGTGTTGAACCGTGGGCTGTCCAGCTGTTCGGTGAAGGACAATGCAATGTCATCAGTCGAAAAAGTTGGAAGCTCTGTCCGTATTTTAGTGATCTTGTTCACAAAGAAATCCGAAAAGTTATTGCATAGCTCTAGAGAAGACTCGCATGATGGATACTGCTTGTCAGTCTTACGGTACAGTAATTGATCGACGGTGTTAAATAAAGCTTTTTGGTCTGAGGCATTTTCTGAAATGATGGAAGAGCAATAACTCTGTTTCGCTTTCTTTACCATATTCCTAACCAGTTTGCATTGATCTTCAAATAACTGGCGATCGATATGAAGCTGCGATTTTCTCCAACATCTCTCAAGTTTACGTCGCTTGGTCTTTTCAGCTGCAATCTCGATCGAGTACCAAGAAGCAGATGGACGTGACATCAACACCCGTGTCCGGAGAGGTGCACGGGATTCAACCAATTGAGACAGCTGCGAATGATACTGATCGCACAGCTCACCAACGGAGTCAGCGGGTAACAGGAATAGATTGGGGATCTTTCTCAGGTTCATCCACATGGAAGTTAAAGTCACCGAGTAATAGTAATTTCCCTGACGAGATCGTCAAATAACCAAGCAACTGAGAGAACTCCTCAAAAAACGTCGACATACTGACATTTAACTTCTTTTTAGGATGGAGTCTATAAATGAAAATGACCCTCACACAATATTTCGGTGACTGTAATAGAACCTCCATTGACTCAAATGATGTGAATTTTGAGCTTTTTTGTTTTCGAATGCTGAGGCTCCTACTGTAAACAAGTCCTACACCACCACCTTGTCTACCACTTCTGGGCACGTGAAAGAACCCACAACCCCGTGGACAGAGTTCGCCAATGGTTTTCAACGAATCCGATTTTGTCCATGTTTCAGTTAGTGCCATCAAGTCAAGCTTTTGGTCCACAAAAAAATCCTTCAGAAACAACGCCTTGTTATTTATTGATCGCGCATTAAATCAACCAAGACGCAATGACTCTGACGTTTGCGTGATTGCGTGTGTATTGTAGGGATGACTTGGCACAGTTGATGCATTGTTAGTACTGACTATCGACGGGTCCACTGGGACTTGAATAACAAATGACTTCCGCGTGTTGACTTTATGCAAATACCTTGAATCTTTCCCGCCAAATCGGTTCCTTCCAATAATGGTGTTTATTTTATAAGTTTTCTCTTTCATTCTTTTACCCGCCCTCTTCCCTCGAATATGCCTTCTGGATCTGCCTGAAAAACTTGCACCATAAAGACAGTGATCGGTGTGAATATGATAGAATAATTTCGGTTGGGACCGCAAATAAACACTGCTTGCAAGGAGACGGTTCACTGAGTTGTTGATCAATGAGTTTATATTTCTTTCTGAGCTGTGTCGTAGATACATTTGGGTGGTACAAATTCTCATCTGATGATGGTAATTCAAACCCACCGGTCCTGGGTTACATTCGACGTCCAGGTAGATAGTAATATCCCTTGAATTCGGAAGATAGATGCAATTGTGTCCCCGCTTCAACCAAACACCGATCGGGCGAGTTGGAGCACCAGTTGATTTCAAAGAGTGACATTTACGATTTAGCTGTAAAAACTGACTCAGATTTAGGTCAAATCCTATCATAGTTCATCCTTAGCTCCTATTATGGGCCAGCTCCGAACCCCCTACCCCCCCAACTTGCAATACGAGGAACATGTCACGTGTCCGGCCAAAAGGTTACCATAAAGGATCTTTTCAAACGACTCAGGGACCTGCCATTGGCCCTATAAAGCCAGAAAAGGATTTGATGTGACCTTTTATACTTTTTTTAAGATGACGTGTTGTGTACCCTTTAAAAGACCTGTATGAACTTCTTTAAGTGGTAAAGATATCTGTAATGGACCCTTTGAAATAAACGTTTACCTGTTATGGATCCCCACCAGGCATAAGAGCCACTTGAAGAGGTAGTTAATCTAGCTCCAGAAACCCAAGGCATTCTCTTCTCGATGCCTGTATCAGCGTACTGCCAATTGTCAAACTTAGTAAGCAACGATACGCCTGTCTGCTTGTTGTGAGTTGCCGTAAAGCTGTATGATCTTGGCGCCTGCCATATCCCTCCCCAGCGGCCTGCAAGGAGGCAGAAAGATAAAAATATTTATTAATTACCGTTTTTTGGCATCTCAACCCGGAGCTAAACTGCTTATTAGTCTCCTTAGGAGGGGAGAGTGCCCTTATTGATTTACAGGTCAAAGTCTTTTTAAACGTAACATTTTGTTTAACTTTTCTACAATTAATGGTGAACATGTCGCTCATTAGAAATATAACACAAACGCTAGTACGAAAATGAATAAATGAAGTAAAGATATAAATATAAAGAAATGAAAACTTTCTCTTTGTTTATGGAGTGTTTCAACGTTTAGTTTACTTCATTCTCAACCAAACTGATGGTTTAAAGCGTCACAGGGCCATCCTTTACTAACTTAAGAGGGCCCACGAAATGCCCCTATAAATGATGTGAATTAATCGTTGAAATATTCCATAGACTAACAGAAAGTTTTCATTTATTCATGATCATATTTCGATCATTTTTGGACTCGCATATTGTACATGCGTTGCACCTCTTAAGACTGTCAGGTATGTTTGTTTTTTTTTGTCACTTATATTTGATTCCGACATCCGTGGGAAACCGAAACAAGACAGTAGCTTATCTTCGTCATTCGTTCCTTAACGATAAGCCATTTGTCTTTTCTTACTCTTTTTTAAAAAGTAACCTTGTGTTAGAAGTATCATGGAAGATCTCTATCAGTGCTTACCAAATTTTTGTGCCTCGAGCCTGTATTCAAACGTTTTTCCATTTATGTTTAGGAAATCCTTTATTCTATCAGCGTGGGCCAAAATTGAGTAGTCTTTATCAACTCGTGGTTCGCTGGGGTTTCGCAGTGGAACATTGTCCACGGTCCAAGTATTGGTGTGACTGGTAACCAGTAAAGTCCAGCCACCTCCATCACGTGTCATATCGCAGAAGACAAGTATTGGCTTTCCTGAATTTCCCGGACGGATCTTGTACAATCCATCCGGATAATGCTTGTTAGCTGCCTTGCCAAGCGTTTGAAGATGGCGACACGAGTGAGCCACTAAAAAGCCAAAGTATTCGTGTTGATAAGTTTAGACATTTACATATTCCTCGGCAATAAAAAAGAAGGGATCATAAATTGGAAGCAGCTAAACTCAGGCGTGTTTGTCAGTGCTTCTGATTTGCTAAAAATAGTCATGCCCTTTCGCCGTGCCATTGGCAAAACTTAAACATTTTAGAAAACAAGGCTTACCGGGACATTGTTGAGTATTACACCTTTCTTCCTGAATTCTGATTCCTTCGCAACTTTTGCCGCCATGAACTGGGAAGGGTTTGTTGCAAAATCGATGTCGTGAACGAGTACCTCCATTGCAGCCTCTTGTACAATCAGTCCACTTAGACCACTCCCCCCAGTTTCC
Organism: Hydrozoanthus tunicans; assembly: GCA_026413305.1. Lineage (NCBI taxonomy): Eukaryota > Metazoa > Cnidaria > Anthozoa > Zoantharia > Hydrozoanthidae > Hydrozoanthus > Hydrozoanthus tunicans. The sequence continues at coordinate 12,517 of JAOBAT010097302.1, read as the reverse complement.
ATCTCGAGCCAATAGAGCTGCATACCAAAACATATGAAAATCAAGTTGAAAATTAAAAACTACACGCCCCCCACTCTAATTATTAATTTAATGCCATTACGATCGAAACTAAGAATGTCCCTAGCAGAATCTCTAGTTCAGCTGCGTTATATATCATAGTATCATAAGAGCAACAATAACAATATATTGTAATATGATATAATATAACTAGTAATTATGATATTAACAAGCGTATCACAAAAAAAATCTTAACAAAGAGAAATAAAAAGTTTAGGGTATTTGATCACCAAATTTTATGTTACAATAAAATTTTAATCAATAATGATAATAATAACAACAATAATATTCACTATGATGACTTACAAGGATAAAGTAATAAAGATGATACTAATTAATAATAATAATCTACACAAAAAGTAATAACATTGCCTTACGTGTAGTACAACCATTGGACGGATCATAAGCCGAGTCACAGTGGCATTCTCCAGTGTTTTTGCATACCTGAAGTGAATGTGAATCGAACCAAAAATATACTTATAAAGATCAGCCCTGAATATTCCGACAAACGGTTATAATAACACGAATTTTGGTTTCTAGCTCTTAGTCCTAATCGGCTAATGACCATAAATACGCTTGTCATTCAAACAAAAGATCAGAGCGATCTTCGTAAAACGCTGGGAGAAAAAAGAACCGCAGTGTTGAGAGAGGGGATTTTTGATTAGTTTGTTATCTGTTATAAAGGCTGTATATCGCTCCTCGGGTTGGTGTAAATCTGGTGCAGCTTGAAAGAAAGCTTTAATTTAGAACGTCGACATAACCGTACCAAAATTTAGGTTATTTTATTGATTTACAAACAGAAAAATGATTCCATATAAAAAGACATATTACCCCTTTTCCTCCACACTCTTTCCCTTGGGCGAAGGGGCATTTCTTTAGACCCAGCACCGAAAGATCCTGACACTTGTTGTTCACACATATCTGCATTGAGTAATGATCCTAATTAGTTCTGTTGTCGCGCTTTAGCAACAACTGCGTTAAAGTGTTCAGTTTCAGTTCAGTTTTATATGTTTCACCACGATTATTACAGGTACTTTACCAGTGCATAACACTTCAATTCATTAAAAAATTGAGTAATTAAGGTAGCAAGGAAGCCCAAAAGAAATCAGTACTCGTTATATAGTTAAGGCTCCCCTAAAAACGAACAAAAAGAGTAATGTCGAATGTTGGGTCATATTTCGTGTAGAAGACACAGAACTTAACAAGGTTTGTGATTTGTTGATGCGAGGTCTTTGCTTACACTCTATTAGCTCTAACATTTATTTGGAGGCCATACAAGAAATCATTTAGGATTTTGCACTGTGCCATTTAGGCCTAAAATCAAAAATATTTGTTTAGAAATTCTATAATAAGGTTTTCGACGATCTTTCCTCCTTTGTTCATACAAAAACCAAAAAAGAGCAATTTTAGTTGAGGAACAAGTCCAATAGAACAATTATTTCGAAAGTCAGATAATTTTGAGTAGTCCAAAATTTTATCTTGCTTTTCGGGGAACTTCGTTCCTACCTTGTTGTCTCCACATTTAGTACCAGATGCAACCATTCCTTGTCCAACCGAGTCGCCATGTTTTAGCTTGGCCGCACTAGACATTTAGGAACAACAACTTCAGCTTTTTGTGGGCTGATGGATTGTGTCTTTAAAACAGTTCAGCGATAAAAATAACTGTGCTCAAACTTATGTACGTTAGATGAAGTCGTGAAAAGTCAAGTTAATGGTTATTTTATCCTCATACAAGCCTCACAGGTTCTAATCAGACATCCTCGCCATACTATATATCTAAGCTTATCATCAATTATCTGTTAACTACAGATACAGGCGCTGTTTTATTGTCAATAATTTAAATTTGGCGCCAATGTCTTTTTTTACTTCGTTTTGGTATTCAACATGCTTTCAGAAGCTAGTATTAAGCTTTCAAGAACATGACATCTTGATGTATTGTCTATATAAAAAATGTTGTCATCAAATTTTGTCATTATATGTATCATTTTCTAATTACCTTTACCATTATCCTTATTAGTATCGATATCATTATCAACATCGCCTCGCTACCATTATTAAAGAGTATCTAACTTGTTTAATACCTGCACTGTGACCCATTGCCTAAAGTAATCTTCGTGTAGTTAACACCATAGTCTATTAATGGCGTCTGACGGCTGTCCTGACATTGGATTTGACCACACAGAACGTCCCTTGGAGAAGAGAAAGGTATCATTATGCATTTGTGTGACGTCATTAATTATTTTAACTCTAATCTCTCTAATCTCAGATCGAGGGTTTTCTTGCAGCATAACCAAAATAAACTTAAAGTGTATATATCGGATGTATGGAATCTAGAATGTTAGAAAGTTTGTCGAAAAAGATGAAAAATGTCGTTTACTTCATTAAGATAGCTCTTTCGGTTGCTGAGATATCAAGGTTTTTCAAATATGCAAATTAGATAGGTTGTGACGTCATACCAGGAACTTGCAAATTGGAAAGATCATAAAACAATAATTTTTTCTTGAAATACCAGATCAATAACCCTGAAACTTTGCATAAATGTTTTACACTAACACATACACATGTTGTGATGTTTGTTATGCTGTTGCTATGGCAACATCCTCAGTCCCAGCTCTTTTTTTGTTTTGAAGTAAAAAAAATTTTGGCACTTAAATATAAAATAAAGTCTTCTCTTTTTCATTGAATACAGCAAATACCATAGCGGATGACTGTAACTGATTTTTTGAGTAAAAAATGTTTTAAAGTATAAAAAAAACTGAAATTTTAAATTTTAGAAATATGAGGTCAGTGATTGATGTGTTGCTTTGGGCAACATCAAAATTCCTATAGATGAATGTCGTTTGATGAGTATGAAGTTGTGGCCAAGTTTCAAGTTCAATGCAGAAGTAGTTCAAGAGATAGCTGTGGTTTTATAATTTACTCTCATCTGAGTTCCTGGCATGACGTCACAACCTATCTAATTTACATATTTGAAAAACCTTAATATCTCAGCAACCAAAAGAGTTATTTTAATGAAATAAACGACATTTTTCTTCTTTTTTGATATACCTTGTATAACTCTAAATTCCACGATTCCGATATATACACTTTAATAAAGAGCTGTTTTAATCGGGAAAATCATGCAAGACTGTGAGAAAACATGCTAAACAGCCAGTCATGTTTTAAATTAGATGTCCATTCAATCCGAACCTAAATCTGGGAGACATTTGTGGCTATTGTTATAGTAACAAACTTGTGCTACATGTGAATCTTTAACCTGGCAGAATCCCCGACCCTGTGAAATAATTCCAACATGTTTGTACGAAGAGAGAATTTGTATGAAGAGTTATTCATATCAGTAGGTAAAATATCTATATAGAGTTTTACCATGAAACATATTTATTTACTGTAAAATTTTTGATTGACTGAAATAACTTAGCCTGTGTCACTGATGCCCTACTCAGAAGTCGTTTAATTTCGGGTAATACATATATTTTTGAAACTCCGAAATATCAGAGGCCTAAATATTATTTTCCCCAATTGGCACAAGTAAATGCTCCTAGAGCGTCTTGTTAGTTTTGCAATTCACCTGGATAGGTTGTCTTAAACATGGAAAAATGAAAGTAAAAACGTTACTTCAGTTCTGTTCAGAGAGTAGATGGTTACTTAAAGATTGCATGCCTAAGTTGCTTTGAGTGTGCCATTCACCCCACGCCTGCTATTATTCTCAGTGAGATGCATGTAACAATAACATTTTTGTACTGCCTTTATATTTTACCTTTCTCATAAAATGGGGAACAATTCTACTATTCTTTTGTCTACAATCACAGTTGCCTAGTTTGTCCCACTCTGGAGTTAAAAAAATGTTACTCAAAGCTAGGCTTGCCAGGCAGATTAGACATAGAATATCAACCGTATTTACCTGAGTCTCTTCCTTTCCATTGGACTAGAATCCCTAGGTGGGTTGGGCCTCTGTTTAAAGAAATGAAATTTTTAATGGGAATTTAGGTGAAATGTACCATGAAAAAAATTAATGAAATTTATTCATGCTTGTAATTTATTTACACATAATTTTAAAACAAACTTTGCACTAAAATTCAATGATTAACCAACAGTAAGATCATCTTTAAAAAAATTCTGTATTTTAAATAAATTTCATAACTTGTACTAGGGCTTGACACTAATCCTTAACTTACTAGTTTAGAGACAACTTGGATGTTACAAGCCAAAACATTCTAAATTAGCCAAATGTTCATGTTGGCATGGTCTAAAAACAGCACAACAATTACTAACCCTTGACCGGCTGAACATAAAAAAAACTCAATAAATCTCAACAAAATTGGCTACAGTTTCCAGTCCCTACTCTGACAGGATTCTACAATAAAGTCACATCCCATAAGTGGGAGACAGAACCCTCTTGATAAGTTCCTTTCAACTGGGCTGGCTGGATGGCTCTTCAAACGAGAAGAAGATTTTTGAAGATCACCGGAGCGATATTATAAACACAAGAACTCGCAAGAGTACAGACTGGAAACTGTAGCCATGAAGAAATCCACGTATAAAAAATATACAGACTTTTCAACAAAATTTGTTGAAGTGAAGGACAATTTCAGAAGTTATCTATCTTGGAAAGTAAAAATTAAATAATTGGTCACTTGGTTTTAAGGTTATAACATTTTGAGTTCTTGTGAAAGCAGTTTTGTAGAATAAGGTTTAAGAAGCTAAAACTTTAAAGCACAATGTAAGCGTGGAAGTCAAAAACCTAAAACCTAAAACCAATTTTTTACTAGTAATAGTTGCTAGTTGGCTTTGCTACTGTTTCAGAGCCCTGTATTAACCTAGTTTAGACAACTGTCAGTTATGAAATTTTTGAAATTTGAATTTTTTTTCCCCCTCAAAACAGGGTTTGTCCGTTTTTTTCAAAGCAAAATTTAAGGGCTTTTTTAGGACTTTTTAAGGTAAGATTTTTGGGGGACCTAAGCCATGGGACATAAACCAACAGAACTGACCTAAAACATGTCTTTTTACGATATTGATTTTCCTCGATCAGTTATATAGTTTTAGGCACGTTTAAGTTGTTGTTTTTCACGGACCTGACACTAAAGTCTATAGAACTGCAGGGGTTTGATTTGGCATTACTTAAGCAGAACTATTGCTGTGAACTTTTTATTTCAACATAACAGTGTAGCCTTCATTCAAACTCAACCAACAGTTTATTTGTAAGCTAAGTACATGACTCATGAATCAAACAAAGTGCCAACTTCAGGGAAAAAGCAAGATTTTAAGGACTTTTTAAGGGCCATGACTGATTTTTGTAATATTTAAGGAATTTTGAGGCCTGAAATTTCAGAAAAGGAAAATATGACAACATAACAGTGAAGTCTTCATTCAAACTCAACAAACTGTATGATACATGCTTCTCGAAGCATCAAATGATAATGATTGATTCAAACAAAATGCCAACTTCAGTTAAAAAGCAAAAATTGAAGGACTTTTTAAGGACCATATCTGATTTTTGTAAAATTTAAGGACTTTTGAGGTCTAAAACTTTGGAAAGTGAAAATTAAGGACTTTTAAGGTTTTTGAGGACCCGGACAAACCCTGTAAAAATATCAAATCTTGCCCCCCATTCTGTAGGGTTCTAATCAGTGAAATTAGTTAATACTCAAACACTGACCTTGAGGGCAAAGGATTTTGAGCGCTCCCTAATAGCACAAGTGCTAGGATTTGCAACAGCAATCGATTTGGATCTCTCTCGCAGCATGGCCACAGCTCTGTTTGAACAACTACTAGTATTAAACAGATCTCTTGGCCGAACATCTCCAGTAGTGGTCACTTGCTTTGGCGTTTCACCTGTACTGTGTTTCACTACTGCAGAGGGCGGGGTAATACTTGAAGACATAATTGGAGCTGTTACAAGGCTTTCCATCCCTTGTGGAACAGAACTGCTGCTAGCCTAGTAAGAGTTTTAAAAAAAATAATTTTGTTTAGCTTTGTTTAAATAATTTTGTTTGTTTTTTTATTTTTTTTGTTTGTTTATCAAAACACCCTCTCATGTGTTGCTTTCATCAGTTAACAAACCTTATTTTAAAAACTGCACGCAAAGGCTGCTCCCCTCAGAAATGAAAAATGACACCTTGTTTTTGGGTCAGCGACACATGTCAATTGAAGGGTCGGGTGCAAAAATTGAAGAAACTGACTTTGCATGAAATGCTAATGTCCCCTGATGGTCATAAAGAGCGATAATAGGGAAACCCTAAACTCTCTATTAAGACCCTCTCTCTGACAAGTCCCCTATCTAGAGCTTTAAGTTTGAAGTATGCTCCCCCCTTCCATCGTAAAGATGATGAAGCTAAAAAACGCAAAATCTGTATCAAAAATACATTTTGTAAATGGTTAATATATCTTTTAAATTTTTGAAAAGTGCTTCATCAAAAGTCACTTATATCATTTTTGCAGTAGGCCTTTCAATTAAGGCACACCTTAGCTTGTTTAAAATTACCATATCATAAAATAAATGAAAAGGTCCACTACGTATCCCCCTTGTAGTTTACTGGAACTTTCAATTATTTCAAGGAGATACAATTTATAAAAAATTTTGTTAATTATTTCGTACTTCATCTTGTTCCTCTTGTACAATGCTCATGAATCCATCATCATCGTCATCGTCAATATCATCAAAATCAAACTCATAGGCTCCACTATCTTGACTGTCACTTTCCGATTTACTTGGTGAAACAAGTACTTCAAAGTCTCTGCTTGTTCCCTATCAATTGACAAGATGAACCTAAATCTTAAATTGATATAACATTTGTTGATATTCCTCTACTGATAATTATTTTCTTCCCTAAGAAAAGTAAAAAAAGCTTATTATAAATTGATAGACATTGTTCCTCATGGATGAGGGTACTCTAATTAACGAAACTATTCGATGTCTTAAACAATGCGAGCCGTCAAGGACCATTCTTAATTTAAAACTATTTAGTTTTGGGTCTTAAAGAAACTGATCAACACATTTTTACTCCTTGGGGACAGGAGATGTTTCCAAAACAATGCCATTTGGTGCTCCAACTACACATCTTCTACCATATTTCTCTTCTTTCTTCTTAGGAAACATAATTGATGCTGTCACAGGTACACAAAATTACATCACAGGATTATCATAACTTTGTTTATATATACGTTAAACTTTGGCCAGTCACAAAAATTATCAGAAAGAGATTTTCCTTGTAGAGGCCTGTATTTTGGACAACAAAATGCTATTTCAAAAAATTTTGGAATGTGTCTGTTGTTAGAGGTTGTTTCTTTGTCATAAAATTTTATGTACTTAGCTTAAATTAATAATTTCATTTGAACTTTCACTTTTATTGGCTTCACCTGAGATGTTGGATCAGATAACGATCTCACTGGAAAATCCTTTAGCTTCTTTCCACATTGATCACTGTGCATTCTTTCTGGCAGTCGCGGCCTTACAAATTCAAAATTCTCTGCTGCCTTTGTTTCCACCTCATTGTGTACTTCAACTTGCTTACATGAGTTCTCAACAGTTTCAAATCCATCAAGATGATGAAAATTTTCTTTGTCATTACTCAAGGTATCTTTTGTTGTACCATCCTTAAAATAAAACAAGAAAATTAATTATTTCAGTCTTTAATAATATTATTAATATTCAGCAAACTTTAAATAGGTATACTGTATTTAATCAAATGTAAGCATCTGGGCTTTATACTTCACAGAAAACAGCCGAACTCTTTCAAGAAACTGCAATGACAGCGGTAAACTAAAAGAAAGTGTTTAGATTTTAAGATTTTAGTAGTAAAAAAGAGTGACCTGCAGGAAGAAGCTTAAAGTTTGTTTACACGGAATTCAAACATGCAACTTGCAAGCAGTCTATCGGTAAGTGGTTGAGGGACAGCTTTTTTTCAGCATCAGTTAGCGAATCGTTGTTGTATGTACTTGCAACCGATGGTTGTATTTCTACTTTCTTGTGTCTTTGGCACTTGACAAAACAGACTTCCTCATTTGCTGATTCATTGTGGCCCAGACATAACTATCCAGATTTGGGGTTCTTTTTGTCTTGTTTGTTGTTTCAATTCAAAGTTGTGAGAAAAAAATTGGTAGTTCGGAATCATCCATTTTTGAAACCAAATTATCTAGTGGCTACTTGCAGAAATTACATGACAGGAAGTCCAGTTTCATATGAGGAAATATTTATGCAGTACGCAACAGATTTAAACAAAGAAAACCCCAGAAAAAAGCCATATTGAACATATTGAACAGAAAATGGTGGACCCATATAACCCTGATAAAACATTAAAATTTTTAAGCAGAAATGCATCAACAAAAGTCTTGATTCTTGTATTCACTGAATAGCCTTAGAACAACAAGTACTGTCTAATACATGCTATACAGACTAACAACACAGTTTAATAGTCTTACCTAGCAATAGCTATCTAGTTATAGCCTCAGTTATGATAAAAACACAATCACAATTATTTCATTTGAAGCAATTCTAAAAAAGATTTTTTTGGGGGGGGGGTGTGTGTAGGCTCAAGGGTAGGGGGCACTTGTTTCATTTTGGTCTTTTAAGGGGTGGTATTCCAGGAAGGCACTCATTCCAATAAATATGGTCCATCAATTATCTTTAGTTATAGCCCTGTAGTGTTTCGTGTAATTTTATGCTGCCTGACACACTGTGTCACTTACTGGTGAAGAATTCCATCTTCTGAACACTGGTTTTCTAAAAAAGAAACAAAAAAGTGAATATTAAATCATCATTGTTCTACCCAGCTAAAACAAACGACAGGGTGCTCTACCACAGAATGTAACAGCTTTTACTGGTTTTTGCACTCTGACTGGGTAGTTGCAAAGCAAGCACTGAAAATAGGAACTGATTACTTCGGCACAGAATTTTATCATTTTAAGCAATTTTTCAAAGTTATACTAAAGAACTAGAAAAAAAACAGACTTGAAAGATTAAACTTTTTTGCATCATAACTACAATTTTCATGGTGATAATTTAAGTTCTTTTTTTCTTTATTTTCAAAGGTTACTAGTGAGCAGCACACTGACCAACCAATGCACATAAGATTTAAACTGTCAGTGATTTTTAATCTCCTGTAAAAGATTAAAAGTCAATGTTTAAATACTACATACATAAGATGCGTTTCGTTTTGTTTACAACTTCATCAGGGTGTCAAATGAATGCAAAACTTCCATACACACTTAATTTTATACTATTAAATAGCTAATACAATGCATCTTAGTTTGTAATATATTGCCCAGAAGTTTTTGTAATAACCTGCAGTTTGAAACCTATGGGAAATACTGGAAAAACCTTTTGGGGTCACATCTGAGCGCTAGCCTTCTTAGGTACCCTAGAACATTGAATAAAGTTGTTTTAAAACACTCTGGAGTCAAGAACTCATGTACTAGTACAGCACTTGAGATTTTATAAAATGTCCATTTAATAATTTATTCCAGATACCATACTATCATCTTTGGCCAGGGGAAGCAGATTTTTTGGTTATCGTCAGTTCCCACATGTGTTTTAAGCCCCACACCAAAAAAGTTTCTCAGTGGTTGCATTTTAGCTTTGTATACAAAAGATACATTAAAAAACATTATCCGCCATCTGACAGTGTTTTCTGGGAGAACATTTCATTTCACTTTGGTACTGAGTGGCAGACTTCAACTTGCCTCATTTTCAGGCCCTTAATGCTTTTTCAGAAATGTTGGTGCTGCAGTTTTATGTTTTGAATTTTTATTTTGATGACAAGAGATGAAAATTATCAAAATCCTTCACCTAAACTGGCAGATAAGAACCTAAAAAGATATTTTAAACTTCCCCTGGTCTTGGGCATGCTTGCCACACATAAATACTGAGCAAACTTTGTTCTTTGGAAATAAAAAAGTTTCTTGTTTCTAAACAGTAGTTAGCAGTTCCTCACCCTTAAGCTTTTTATTCGAAACAGTTTTTTAAGCCAAAAATTGAGTGACAGTGTGTGAGTTATTTGAAATTGAGAATCTTTTCATCCATCACTACAATATCTCCATGGAATATTTAAACTGATTTAAGTTAACTAGTCTTTTGTTACCAAAAGCATTATCAGCAGAAAGAATAGAAGAATCCTTTTAAAAACAGGTGGGATAGATAAATGTTTTCAAACCTGTGGTTTAATTAGCTAGTCAACACGTGGCCACATTCATGCAGAGAATAATAATTGCCCAAGTTGTGGGGTCAATGCTTTTCAGTTATGCTTTGCACACTACCGCAAGATTTAAAGCTCAAAGCTCTGCTAAACACTTCACTTTACGCTCACTTCACTTATACCTTTTGCTAGTCTAAAAATAACGAACAAAGCCAGTTCAATGTTTGTTGAATCTCGTGCAAAGTCAAACTATGAATAACCGCTACATTTAATTTCAATATTCATAGAACTTTAGAAAAAAACATCTCACCCCAAAAGTGGATTTCCCCTCCTTCTCCTTGAGTTGGCCCTGAAAAATATGGACGAGTTCAAAATGAACTAGCGTTCTTAAGTATAAAGTTGAAACGCGAGAATGATGCAAAAAATCTCCCGCCCAATATTTGATGGTTCTTATAAATGTGTTAAGTCGATTGACCCACACTAGCGATGCTGAAAAGTAAACACGGCACACAACCATATGAAAAAAAGCTATAAAAATCAAAACATATGCTTTTATAAGACGACAACTAGTTATTTGATTATCTGCAATACTCCTAACAAGTACTTATGTTTCCCATACTACTATTTCCTGAAAGGCCTCACGAAGATACAACTTCTGCCTCCGAAATACAAACTTTATTTGTTATCCATTAAAACCATTTCCTCCCGAACAATTCAAACTTACTTCAAATATTCAACAGTTGGGGAATCCACTCCAAATCCGACGGGAGAACTCGGTCCTGAGCCAAAACCTTAGTGCAAAACAGAAATAAAAGTATGCGCTCTGAATTCGATTGATTCCAAACAAAGAGATATGAAAAAGTCGTTGAATATAAATTTGCATCCTTACCAGATTCGTTTGACATCGTCCTTTGGAAAAGCGGAGATCGCGTGGGACAAGGAGAGGGTGTTCCAATACTAGACATTGATAATCTTCTCTTTGGAGTCCGGCCCAAGCTGTAAAAACAATAAATTGTTAGGCACGGTTAGGATTACTGGTCAAACATCGCAGCCACCATATTGGATGCTGTGTTGTACAAGAGCAAGAAAACTCGTAGCCACAAAAAGTTCATCTTCATACCTGATAGAATTATGTTCCAGATTCATAGCTAGTTCTGTCATCGGTGAAAGGATGGCAGACGTCATTGTATCGACTGAAGCACAAGAAGGTAGTGGAAGGCTCAAGCTTATGCTGCCTGCTCTTTTTCTCAAACTCGCCATGATGCTGAAACTCGTTATCAACAACAACAACCACGTGTGCCTCGCGAAAATGCCTTTTACCAGTCGAAATTGAGAATTAGAAAAAAAGTCGGAGTCATAAGGTGACAGAGGGCATAAAGAAGTGTCTTGAACACGCAAGAGCTTCCCGTTGGAGCCGAAACAAGAGAGAAGACTGAACTAAACTATCCTAGCCCGCCACAGTTCAAACTTTTCTGAACTCTTCTTGCATACAAAGCAGGAAAATCGATTAACCAATCAGCGACCGAGGGGCGCCAAATGTTGACGTTCCCAGGGAACAAACTACTTCCGGTGCATTTTGCACTAAGCAACAAAAAACTGTTTTCCGGTCTATACTGGACATTTGAACACCAAAAAAAAATATATATATATGCGAGTCTCACTAGCTGATTCCGTTATGTACTAAAAAGAAAATACCTTATGCGGTTATGTTAATTTGTTCAATAACAAATATTATATCTTCATCTTTGGCTAGCTGAAAAGTTTCAGGTGCTGGGTGAAACGATGAAAGATCGAAGTGGTTGCAAAACTTCCAATATCGTCAAATAAATCTTAAAAACCTTTAAGAAAACCTCTTTAAATCATTATCTCACCCTGAAATGAACAGATTATAGTAAAGCTTAAAGACGTTTCACTCAGACAATGTTGTCAAAAGGGTTTAACGAGCGAGAACAGCCAACTAAACACAAATCATGTGGTTCGTGAGTACAAAGCAGTCGAATCGGGGTAAAATACAGGGATTTGATTGGGCGGGTGGATGAGTCCTGAAGGCCCGAACATTCTGGAGGGTGCGGGGACATGGTCCTCCAGGAAAGCTTTAAAAAAGGGACTTCCAAAGCGCTATAAATGCGTCTCAAATTATAACTTGCGATAGATACGTGAACAAAGAGTGAGTAAAGAACCGTATGTGAAGCAACAAAAATTTTTTGACGCAAAAATATAATTGGTACACGTATTTGTCATCTGCATGTACTGCAGATGCGTGTCCGGGGGGGGGGGGGGGGGGGGGGGGGGGGGGGGGGGGGGGGGGGGGGGGGGGGGGGGGGGGGGGG
>JAOBAT010097291.1:0-12662 GCA_026413305.1 Hydrozoanthus tunicans | reverse complement strand
TTATTTTATGCTTGTTCAGATTTTTGTTCATTCATATGAGACTCACTCATTCATTCATTCATTCATTTGTTCATTCATCCATTCATAAAATCATACATTCATCCACTCATTCACACACTTATGAATTCATTCACTAGTTCATTCGCTCATTCATTCATTTATTCCAATTTGTTTCTATGTTATGAAAACTTTTAAATGTTTATTTTGTGTGTCCCCTATAAGCAGAAATGCTAAATTTTTTTATAGACACAAAAATAAAACTGTGGTTTCAACTTACCTAAGAAAAGTTGTCAAAGAAATTGACTAAAGTAACCTTTTCCCCCATGGCTTGAATTTTAGCCACAGCACTAACTTAGCATTTGCAGCGACAAGGATACAGTTCACATTTTTCAGGCAAAGGGCATCCGGGACTCATTCGCTGCACAACAGTGGCATCCAAGCACAGCAGATTATTCAGCCATTGCTCCACGGCATCCCCAGGTGCATAACGAATGGACTCGTTAAGTGCCACCTCATGAAGGGTCCGGCCAATCGCACCTGTGCTTGGTGTGGAAGCAGTCTTGGTTGCCATGGTTCCCAATGGGGCACTCTGCTCCCTTAACTGCTGGATAAGTTTTAACGAAAGGGACCTGCCAGTACCCTCGTAACTAGAAAAAACGACAAGCCTCAACATCGTTAAAACGTAAAAAACTTTTGAGGACTGATTTAAGATCTGAAGTAATGACATAACAAATGAAATCATATAAAACCACCGGTTGAGCGAAATCAATTGACGGCTCAGTGAGTGGCATCTGCTGAGTTTTAATGTATCAAAGAACAACCAAAATTACCAAAATATGTGTGTCTTATGGTCTCTTAAAAGTTCCCTACACTTTCAAAATCAACTATGAGGTACCTTGAGGGCAAATTACTTCACTTTGATTGTATATCAACGGGGGCGTTAAATTCACTAGTGTTATCAATTCCAAAAAAAAGGGGGAACACTCGTGAAATTCAAAAAGTGAAACACTTGTGAAATTAATCCTAGGTTTTATTTGGCTCCATGCGGTGACCTACAAACTAATAAACAATTGATCCAGGGCAGCTAGCCTACCCATTGATAGTGGACGATAAAAACACCAAATAAGGACCGAGGAGATTTTTGACCAGTGGCAAAGGAATTGCTGCAGCTTCGTCGACAACAACCAATTCTGCCTGGCCAAGTTTGTGTGCATCTGAGGGATGTACATACTGCAAAGATAGTTAATGATTGCAGTGAGAAGAATAATGTAAAGAGAAACTAAAAATGTTTAGTAAAAATATAATACAATACCTCTCAATAACAATATTATAAGGTAGAACCCTTGACGGCCTTTTAAATCAATAGAAAATACTTTTTATAAAAACATTCTAGATTTACCGAAGAAAAAACTATATATAATTACTCACGGATGCACTAAGAATTGAACTTTTTTCTGAGCTTTCAACTTGTGAAACAATATTTCCTTCTTTAAAAATAGAACTTATTATAATTTAACTATTGGATATCAACTTAAACTAAAAGTTAACATTTTTCTGGACTTGAACCTGCAGAATATCTGTCAATCTTGCCTTGTTTTGGAGAATGTGCGGGTAATCTACCAGTGCAGGTTATCTCTTAGATTCTGAATTTAATCTGGCTACAAGCATAAAACATTCTGCAAGATTCGAAGTCAAAACTTATTTTTTTTCCGGCCCACTGGTATCACTTAAATAATTGTTCTTACTGTCTGAAAACAAACAAAACGTGCTGTCAACATTGTCATTAAGGGTGCAAGTTATACGCTGGTATGGATCATCTGTTGACTTTTGTTTCTCTTGGTTATAAAATAGGCTATAGTCTGGAAAATATGATATTATACTTTTAATTTGCTATGCGTGTATTGGCATAGGCAATGATCTGGATTATCAGTGTTTATTTATTTACTGTACTCGCTGTTAGCGGCAGGGTTTACCACAGAAAAAACTCTCCAATAATGGAGCCTACAATGTTCCAACAATTTAGATTAAAATAAATAAGCTCACCTGGATGGTCTGCCTGTGCTCTCTAAATACATTCACTCTAACAACTGCCTTGTTGAATTCTGGGTTTGTTGACTGCACCAGCTCATAATCAAGATGCTCCTGGGAAAACAAAAACAACAACAAAATGAATCAACTTTCATTGCAATAACTAGTACTGCCACCTGCTTAAGAAAGTTGTTGAGGCACTAGTTTCTCGTGCGGTATGCAGGCCTTGGTTTAATTGACCCGGCCAGGACATTGCTCACTTAAAAGAACTGAGAATACGGTGCTATCTTTACTCTAGCATACTGCAAATGGTAAAGTTTTCTTAAGACCCTTGGTGGCAGGCATCAGAAGCTTGAGTCGAGTTGAGTCAAAATAATAGTGCTGAACATTGTCTTGGTGTTTCACAGTGTGATGAGAGAAGTACATAAACAGGGTTTGTACACTCTTGACTTTCTGAAATTTCATGCCTTTCGATGACTTTTTTCTTGATTTATCTCGAATTTCCATGACCTAGCATTGTTACTTTTTTCCCTTTAAAACATCAAAAGTAGTTTGATTTTTCCCTTTTCCTAGTGTAATGCTAGCGAAAAAAGGTGAAGAAGGGATGTTTATTTGCGACACAGTAGCATTACCAAGTTCAACTCTGAAAGTTCAAAATTATTTAACTCTCGCACGGTTTCATGGCATTGTGTCTCAAAAAGTTAATATATCTGTGGTGAAATCATTGATTATTCAGCAAAAAAGTGACTGTAATTTTGTGCAAATCAATGGATTGGTTATTGATCACGTTGTTACCAACCAAAATTCTGCCAATTTTCAATTGTTCTCTGGTAGGAAGAGTAGTTTCAGAGTAAAATTTGACCAATTTGATACAATTTTTGAAAGTGGGTGAAACCTTTTGGTAGATAAACTGTCAACTATAACTACCTGGTATTCAAGCGCATCGAATCCCTTGAACACAAATTCAAACAAAGTGTGAAGGTTCTCTGGGCTCGGAGAAGTCACAAAAATATTGGAATACCTTCAAAAGACAAAACAAAAAGTTTTGAAATCTACCATTACAAAATTATGTAATAAAGTAATATATAAAATGTGGAGTTTATCATGTAATATTTTAAGTATTCGATGCTGAACAATCAGAGTTAATAAAAATGTGAAGACCCTTGTGCAAAAACGATGTAACTGACTTTGTATGAAACACTAAATTCTCCTAATGGTTATCAAGAGATAATAGGGATAATGTAGAGAGAATTGAGAACTTCATCAAAAGGCACTTACATCACTTTTGCGCTAGACCCTTTAATTAACAAGTTACAAGTTTTACCATTTAATCGCACCTTTCAGCCAAAAATCCTGTCTACAGGGGCATGTTTCTCTGGGAAATTTTTAAAATTAGGTTATTTGAGATTCGATTAAGACTGCCAAAGAAAACCATCCTTAAAAATGCTCATTCATATTCACTCATACAATTTTTCTAACACAAGTTTTAATTCTATATGGTTTAAACCACACAAGGAGCTGCATGTAATTTTGTTATCCAAAATCAAATCTTAGTTCTTGTTGCTGCTGAATCTGTATTAATTGTATCGTTTCTTATACTCAGAAGTCTTGATGCTACAGTAGGTTTGCATCAATTGCATGATACATGTATCAAATGATAAACTGACCTGTAACATCCAGGCTGGTAGCAAGGATTTTTTGCAGCAGGGTGCAATAAAACGAGGATATAGGCCAAACACGATTTTTGTGACGAAAAAACAGGAATTGATCTACAGTAACAAGGCCACTCAACATTAAAGCAAAATTCTTCATACTCACCCAAATACCACCGCTGTTGAAATTGCCAGTCCCAATGCAGCAGATTTACCTCGACCTCTGGCAGCTGTAAGTGAGACGGTACTTCGAAGTGTTTTCTCCGAAATGGATTCAACAAACTTTAGCACAGCTTTTGCCTTTGGAAATAAAATTACACTACCATGTTGACAAAGGTTATAAATGGTATGACACATTAATGATAAAGGTGTACAAACTTTCAATAAAGTTCAACTCTGGTGAAAGTCTTCTTTGGTTGAATGTCAACTATAAGATAAATGATTTTTAAGGAGGAGAAGTGACTGTAATTTTGAACACCAAATGTTAAAATAATCAATTCAGACTCAAGTTCTGACTTCAACAATGCCAGGTCAACAGGAGTACCCCTTAAAGGCTTTTTTCTTTTCAACTTTTAACTCTAATTGACAAACAAGTAATTACCTGTGTTGAAATCCCTACAATCACAAGTTGGAACTATCTGAAGCCTATCATAAAAAAACCAACCATATAACTCACTTGATCTAATGTTCTACAGCAGCTGACAATTGCTCCCACTGGCTGGGTGTCTTGTAATGACTCTTTCAACTCCCTTAGTTCTAGTTCTGTGCCAGTTAAAGATTCTTCCTGCAAAAACCAAGACTTTCCAGTTAGCTTTCCGGGAAAGAACCACAACTTTGCAATAGCTTTCTAGGAGAGAATCAATAATACTTCTCCAGTTGCTTTCAAGCAAAGAACAATGATTTTTCTGTAGATGGAAAGAACCTTGACTTTCAAGTACAAGAATAAAGACTTTACACGAAGCTTTCCAGAAAGAACCAATACTTATATTCATAGCTTTCCAGGAATACAGAACTTTCCAGTAGATTTGAGGGAAAGGACCAATACTTTCCAGTAGTATCCTAAATTATATTAATAATAAAAAATGTTGGTTTCTATGAGTTTGGAAGTCAAAATATCAGTCCATCTGTATCCAATTATCTATTAATCATTTTTCCATGTATAGTCTACTGCTTACCTTAGTTTTGGCAGGAAGAGCTTGAATGATGAGGTTGTGTGAAGACAGGGGCAAAATGTTCAACTGATCATCAATAACCATGCAAGCTTTACATGATGCCAGGGACAACAAGAATCTGTTTCAAACACAAAGATATGTAAAGAGTGAGTTGTATCAATTCATGTTCACGAGTAAGTTATTTTCAAAACATGATAATGAAACTAATCCTTGGTCATCACCTGAAAGAACCATCATAGCCAAGTATTTTACATACTAGCGCTGACTACATTTACCATTCATTCTAAACTTTGTTGAGTACCATAGATGCATTGGGGAATACACATCTCACTGCCTATAGTTCCTCCTCCAGCACTTGTGAACTAGAATTTCTGTTGTAGGTTGGCCCACTCTTTCAGCTTCATACTGTACAATACAGTTATAAACAATGCTATACAATTGCTCCTAATCAGGGCTTTTCAGCACCTGTTTACATATAGTACTAATAGAGAGGACTTTGGCATTAATGGTCATAGATAGTGCATTACAAAAAAAAGTTAGCTATGCATAGATAACCATTCAGAGCTGCCCTCAGTTTAAAGTTGACTGGCCATGACATGAGGATTACCTTTCTGTTTTTCAATAAATATATATTTTGTGTTTTTTTAAAAAAGTTCCCAGCTGGAGATGAAGAGACTGGACATATGGTTTCATGTCCTTAGGTCCAAGAACATCTACGCAGTTAGGTCTTAACATTTGAAAAGGTTACAGCAAAGGTAGCACAGTCTTCTCAGTTGTTTTGTGAATTGAACCCAGGCCTCATGTATAGCCATAACCATCAAAGTTTTCATCATCCTCATAATCACCATAGTTATTGCATCCTAATAACTACCATAGTTGCCATCATCCTTATAGCAACCACAGCTGCCATCACCCTTGTAGCCATCATAGTTGTTGTCATCCTAATAGCCACCATAGTTGACATCATCCTCATAATCACCAAAGTTGCTACATCCTCATAACTACCATAGTTGCCATCATCCTTATAGCAACCACAGCTGCCATCATCCTTATAGCAACCACAGCTGCCATCACCCTTGTAGCCACCATAGTTGTCATCATCCTCATAACCACAATAGTTGCCATCATCCTCATAGCCACCATTGTTGCCATCATCCTCATAGCCACCATTATTGTTATCATCCTCATAGCCACCATTGTTGTTATCATCCTCATATCAATCAGCTGCCATCATCATAATATTTATGAATGTTATACAGTTGTAAAATAGAACTATAAAATACAAAACCTACCTTTCATTAAATCTACCAACAACATCCTGGTGCGATTCTGTTCTGTATCTTGAGTGTACATCCTTCAGTAAACATGGGTTAAAAAGTTTAGTTGACCCTTGTCAAAAAAGGGCTGGTGTTTAAAATATAACTTCTTAACATTTCTAGCTCCAGTCGGTGTACAGTAGGTTTAACCTTATAGCTGATTTGGAAACTTTACAGTGCATCACTGAGCAAGCAAGTCAGTAATACCAAGTTTAATTATTTAAAACTATATCTTCAAATGCCTTTAACCCTTTCAATCCAAGGTAGTTTGATTATGACCAACCATTATTGGCATAGGGAGCAGGATAACTTATTTAGTATTCAACTAATGCACTATTTATTTTCAAAAGTTTTGAAAGATTTTTCACCTTCTACCACTTTTCCACTCTATACAGTTATTATTAGGAACTTCAGAGTATCATTGTAAATGTTTTGCACAACTACCTCATTGAGTCCACTGACCTGAGATCTCATGAGTTCTGTACAGGATGGTGGTGGTGGTGGAAGGGGTTCAGTTGGGGGGTTTCAGGTAATAAATCAAGATCTCTTATTTCAAATGCTATTATAACATTTCTTGCAAAGAGATCTTTGGTTAATTACAAATCCCAAACTTAATTTCTGGGCCAGGTTCCTCAAAACCCTGATTAACTTAACCCTGGATTAAGATAAAATTAAAACAATAATTTCTTTATAAGTAGAGCTTTTTTTATGCTTACAGAATACTGATAAGATTTATCAATACAACAAACAGGTCAACCTGTAAATTTCAGCCCAAAGCAGCTCAAGAAGGAACATGGATTAAAAACTAACTTAACCCTGGGTTAACACTATCTAGTTTTGAGGAACAGGGCCCAGCTAAACAGCAAACTTATTTTTGACTCAATAATGGATGACAAAAAAGTTAATCATCCTAAAAGTACAATGTCAATTTTTTCTTTACTAGCCCACCCCATTCAACGTATTGTACAAATACCTTAACTTGTTAGTGAATCTATTGACCAGCTGAGAGGAATGCAAATTTATTCTCAATACCTACCATTGTTAAAGTGTAGAGCTGTCTCAACGAGTCCATTGATTGAAGGAGAATGACGACTGACCCACCACCTTCAACAGTTTCTATTGTTCGTGCTAATAGGTTTGGTGTCAGCGCTTCAAAGTCCTATTATGGGTAATAGAGATATAGTATAATTTTATGTCCAGAAATGTATGCAACTTCTATAAGTCTGTTTTGCAATTGCTTTTTGTCTGCTTCACAGATCTATGGTGTGCATAATCTATGACACTTAAATGCTGTGATTGTTTTTAACACTTCAAATGAGATTTAGCATAACACTAAGCAGTTGCCTGAAGTTTTTTCAAACTATTTCTGCGATATTGGCACAATTCATAACTATGAAACACGATCAAAAACGAAGAAAAATCTTTTCCTCCCGTGGGTTAATCTCAAATATGGCCAGTTAACTGTCAAATACACTGCAGTTAAGATCTGGAATGAGACTCCAAACGTAATAAGAGCTAGCAAGTCCATTAAAGTGTTTAGGAAAAAATATAAATATTTTCCCCTAGCCAATAGTTGAAAATGCCTTAAAATCTCTTGAGAAGTTTTAACTGCAAACAATGTTTCTTAATTCAGTTCATAAATCTTACTGCAAATGAAAACTATAACTTAAGATTCTACCTTTAGTTACAGCTCATAATCTCTTAACTCATTGTAAAACAAGAAGGGTGCAGGGTTGCGACTCAGTCTAACCCCCTAGGGTTGTAAATCCTGTCCCCTCCACTTTTTATTTATTTATCTTAAATTGTTAAATAAAATGTAATTGCAAAACGTGGAAAAAAATAAAACCATTGAACCGTTGGCATTTTTCTTGTTGTTTACTTCTTGACAAACTTTACACTTTCAAGAAACATTTAAACAGTTAACAAGAAGACTCATAGAAAAAAACTATTTTTATGTCTTACAGTATGAAGCAGTCTGCTTTGTCCTAATTTATAAACTTCAAAACACTGACCAACCATGGCATGCAAAACTTACTCAATACCATATAAATATGTACATAGTTTACATGACTGTATATATAGTTCATATGAAATAAATAAAAATGTACTGTAGACAAACTTATAGCTGTTGCCACTCTGAGTTTCATGCTTTTGCAATCATTAGGCAACTGACAGATCATGTTAACTTTATCATTAATATATACATAATTTACAATATAAAATAAATTTAGTCAAATGTGCATTCTGATTGGCTGAGGACCAATTTCTAAATCTGGATAGTAAATAATTATGAATGACATCATTGGTTGTTGTCATTTTATAAACGCTTTAGAAGATATTTTCCTTTTTCCATTTCCTGTTGCAAACACATGGGATTGTTGGGACAACACTCAAAAAATCAACATTTTGATTCACTTGCTTTCAGCTCGTGATTCGAACCTTTCCAAAATTACATTTCTGGCAAACTGATCACACAGATCAGTCAGATAGGCCTAGAAATCACTTTTCCACACATTTGGGCCAGATCCAAGCTAATTTGACCAAAAGTAATTTCTCCCAACAACCCTGTGTGTTCCAGAATGGACACAGGAAAAATTTCTTCTAAAGCTTAGTTATATGTTGCAGACTTTGCTTATTATTAATTAATTAGTATATAATTTAAACTATAATATATTATTACCTGTAGAATACACATTCCATATGTATTACCAAGAATCTTGTGAGTCTCTTTATAATAACAATATCTGATGTTTGTTGCAGAAACAAACAGCTCAAAGGGATCGTCCTTCTTTAAGTCAAGGGTTCCACTCTTGATCTTTTTCTGAAGCTGTTTCATTCTCTTCTTACGGTGACTAGAAGTAATAGTTTTTACAAGTTTCAGAAGACTAGTACAAATGTAACTGATGCTTGAATGTACAAAGAGTTTGTTCCTACAGTTTATGTCTGATCTACAGTTAAAAGACAAGTGTAGTTGATAAAAATATTAATGGCAATATCTAGAATAACAAATAAAAAAAGCAATAAATAATAACAAATATTTATATTATGCTTATTGCTGTTCAAAGAAAATTGCATTAATTTGTGTGAACAGGGCCTTAACTTATAAAATGAAATTTGCTTAGCCCTGTAAACAGAAACAGTAATTAAAAATACCTGCTGAATCCCAAATCCTTTTTGTAACACCAGAGGACTGTTGGTCTGGCTTTAACAGTGGCTTTAGATAACATGTGATGTAGAATAACAACCTAGATGGAAACTCAGAATGAGTTTTTGATTTCAAAGATAAAGACCAAAACATGCATATCCTTCATCAGGTAAGAATATTTATAACTAGACAGTGTAACTCTTGTGGGGCCTGACTGATGTAAAAATTGACAATGTCATACATGGATTTATGACATGTATATATTAAATGAATCATATAGAAACAGCCAGTAAGATGCAACTGAGACCTCATGGTGAAACGAAAATACCTCCAATAGTAGACCCCAAAAATGATAGGAGTCAGAGTGTTAACTAGCAGTCATGGACAGCTGTTTAGGCCTAATGTCAGTTCTCATAGTTAACAAACAGACTCAAATTTCCATAGAAAGAGATAAATAGAGGATATTACATGGCCGCGCGGAGATACAAATTTTATCTTCGAGTGTTGAAAAATTATCTCATGAGTGAGCACAGTTTACTCATGAGATATTTTCAACACGAGAGGATAAAATTCGTATCTCCAAGTGGCCATGTAATTTTCTTTTTATCACATACTAAGAAAGATTCTGGATTTAATGCAAAATTACTGTTAGACTTACAAGTTGTTCAATGGCAGGAAAATTTCATATCATTCACACGTGACAATATGGAATTTGTGCGTCCTGATTGGCTGTTTTTGATATCACCACATGTGATTGATATGGGTGGCTGATACGCTCTGTATTTCACTGATCTACTATGTAAATATTGAGCTAAGTATGTGATAAACAGCAATATAAGCAATTATATTGCTTGTGGGACCTAGCTGGAGATCTGTAAAAATCAGCAGTTGCGCATGCAGAAACTTGTAAACTGGGGCTGGTTGTTGGAAAGCCGATTAACTTTAAACCAGGATTAACTCAACGATCACCCTACTCTTTGTCGACAAGTGTTGTGGGTTCTTTTAAGTCCAAGGCAGCACCTGGAGCAAAGGCAGCACCTTCTCCTCAGTTATTTTAAGACCCTGAGTGAAGGTCCGGCACCGGGAATCGAACCCGGGCCTCCCACACCAAAGACTGGCACCTTACCAACTAGGCTAACCAGGCGGCAGTGTATTAACCCTTTCAGCTATACTAAATGACATATTGCTAAATTCTCTCAACTAGAACCAATAAATACTTTAATTCATATCACAAGTATTGGTGAGGAGAACTTAGCTTTTCATCTTCAGTAGTTAACAGTGTTTTTCCCAGATGTAAAAGTAGGCATTGGAAACATAGAAGTAGGAGTTGCAAAAAAACTTTTTATTATCCACTCTGCCTAACAATTTTTCTTTTTCAAACAAATATATAAAATGACAAAAAAGTAGGTGTTGCAAACTGGAGAGTTGCCATAGGATGTGACGGCCGACGTCTTATTTTGAAAACACTAGTTCACCTGTTTTTGATCAATTTCCATTTTCTCATAACCAAACGTCGTATTTTATATAAGTTTTGTAATGATTTATAAGGTTAACTAACTTATATGCAACAGCTCAAATCAATTGGCAATGAATGTAACAAAGAATGACACCAGAGTGACAAACAAGGTTAGAAAGTAACACTGCTCAAAGCATATCAATATCCTGGGGGGGTACTTCGGGGTTAAAAGGGTAGGGCTGACCGTCAGGAAAGTCCAAAAAATTCCCTAAAAAATACCAAGGGATAAAAAATTTCCCCCCTAAAAAATACCATTTGGTTTTAAAATTACCCTAAAAAATACAAATTTTCTCTTGATAGCTGGCTGATCTGGCCAAAGTTCCTAGTGATATGCAGTGAATAAAGGTGTGCACCTATAAGAACGTTCGTCGAAGGACTTTTTTCTTAACAACTTATCAGTATGCACATTTGCTAAAACACTGGATTGCAAGCAGTCCAATAGCTTTAGGTTTTTCAACCCTAAAAAATACCAGACTCTTGGTCTACCACAGAATTTCTTTTAACAATCCCTAAAAAACACCGGGCCGACAATTTTATCCCCTAAAAAATACAACAGCCATACCTACCACCCCGATATAGGGAGTACCCCCCCCCGGATCAATATAACAAATATGAAGACTTAACTTGTAATATATATGCCCCCCTTTTCGTTAGGATCCCCGGGAAACTGATGAACACTAAATGCACAATTAAGCTGACACGTGCAGATGATATGCTTAACAAACACAACTTAATAGAACCAGTATTAGAAATTTTAAAGGTTTGAAGTGACTTTAAGACCTTGCTGTCGTCCTTGTTTTTGAAGCTTTTCAAGTTTGACAACATCAAGTGATCAACGTGTGCTGTACAAAAATTCACACACAAACACTGAAGTGATAACGACCATTAATTATTTAGAAACAGCGCTAGCACAGACAAACTAAGACACAACATACATTATATATGGTTCACAGACACAACACTTAAGCTGACAGCTAAATCGTATAATTATTTCCCTCGATGTATACCCTTGAAGATAAAGGCAATGTGCGATGCTAATCAATTATGTTTATGTTTTCAGGAGAACAGTTTTCACCACACTATCTCTGCTTTACTAGGGTTATTGTAGCTGACCTGATCCCTTCCTTTGTCTCCGACAATGACAAACATGGATCTGTGTTTTTGCTGAACTCCATTCTCGATGAGAACTCGCAAACGATTGTCTACTTTCTTCAAAACCATGTTATCACAGTCGCTTCTTCCACGTGCAGTCGGAGAATTGAGATTGCGGGCTCACCTGAGCCAGCTGCGAGGACACTGACGTAATCGTTGCCAAAAGAGGAGTCATTTTGCAATGTCAGGAAGAATACTTTGAATTATCTGGTACTGACACCTGAAAACTTGAAAGAAAAAGAAAAGCTTCTCGTTTTAGAAAACCATTCTTCCAAAAACCGGACTTTCACGAAATCTGTCTGCAAAACGTGTTATTGATCCTAAAATGGCCTCACTGTAGATTTTCACTCAATTGCATGGTTGTTTACTGGTCAGTGGCGGAAGAATGGTTTCAAAACAAAAAAATTTTTTGGTCAGTTTCAAAAAAGAACAATCAATTTATCCCTCTCAGCTTTTAGTAGCGCCTTTCAGCGTCTTTCAATTATCTTTTTTTAGATAGTTATTTACACTTCCTACCCAAGTTGAAATGTAGTGTTAGAAAAGTATCACACACTAACAAGAATGACAAGCTAGAGAGAACACAAAAGGAAAGCTCTTAATTCAAAAACGCGTTCCTGTACTTGGCTTAGTTAGGTATAATGTCTTGGATGGGTTTTTGGGGGGGGGGGGGGGGGGGGGGGG
>JAOBAT010097280.1:4828-16509 GCA_026413305.1 Hydrozoanthus tunicans | reverse complement strand
GGGGCAATGGGAAAGTCCATGTTTTATCCTATCTCATTCATACGAAAATTGAGTACTGGACCCCAGAGTTTGGTTACGCTTCCGAAAATTTATCTGGAACTTTTTACTTCTATTTATATACATTTGAATGCGTTTCGGGGGATTTTTTTTTACCTTGCATTGCTTAATCCTATTCAGATTATATTTTTTGGGGGGAAGGGTAAATCTATTTTTTATCCTTTCTCTTTTAAACGAAAGTAAAAAACTGAGTTTCGGTTACTATTCAGAAGGTTTAAAGTCTAGAATTTTTGACTTCCTTTCATATACGTTTGAATGCGTTTCTGGGGAATTCTATCTACCTTGCAAAGCTAAATCTTATTCAGATGATATTGTTTTAGGGTGTGTGTGTGGGGAGGGGGGGAGGGGGACGGTTAGTCCATTTTTTATCCTTTCTCTTTTAAACGAAAATAGAAAACCGAGTTTGGGTTACTATTCAAAAGATTTAAAATCTGGAATTTTTGACTTCCTTTCATATACATTTGAATGCGTTTCTGGGGACTTCTATCTTCCTTGCAAACTAAATCCTATTCAGATGATATTTTTTTTTTGGGGGGGGAGAGGGTAAGTCCCTTTTTTATCCTTTCTCTTTTAAACGAAAATAGAAAACCGAGTTTCGGTTATATTATTCAGAAGATTTAAAGTCTGGAAAATTTGACTTCCATTCATATACATTTGAATTCTTTTACGAGGAGTTCTTTCTACCTTTCTTTGCATAATCCTGATTCAGATGATATTTTTTAAAAGGGAAAGGGAAGTGCATTTTCTTTTATCTTCTCCCATTTAAAGTGCATATGAGGTAAAAATTTTTATTACTTCAGTGGATAGACCTTGCTAAATGAAGAATAATGGTAAAAAAAATTTGCCAAAATCATTCCAGGTTCTCGAGATATCAACATTTAAAGATTGCATCTGATGACGTCACGAGTGGTCCCGACAAATTTGCATTTTTCTAAAATCGGCAATCCGTAAAATTTGGGTGGGTTTGAGCCAGACTTGGACTGATGATCCATCTGCCTCGGACACATCACTAATCCAACTTGAGCTTGAATACACCCAAGTGTTACGAGTTGGCAGCAGATGTTGAAAAAATGCAAATTTGTTAGAACCACTCAAGACGTCATCAGATGAAAATTTTAAACGTAAATATCTCAAGAACCAGGAAAGACTTAGCAAAATGTTTTCATCGTTTTTCCTCATTTAGTAAGGTCTTCTACTGAAGTAATAACATTTTTCACTTCATATGCACTTTAAGCGCAAGTAGAATACTGCCTTTGGTTAATTTTCCGAAGATTTACATGTGCTGTTATATACCGAACTTTTTTACCGGCGGTAACAGGAAGCTTAAGAACGTCAAAACGTAGCCTGGGAAGCTGACTAGGGGGTTTTAGATACCAGGACGGCAACATCGACGACGACGGCTTACAAACAACACACACGTCTTGCTTGCCTTTTTTGATCACGTATGGCTAGTTTGCTTTCTCTTTTGTCCGAGTTACGCTTTGTGATTAAAAAAGGATGAGTGTGATCGTTTTAAAGGTAAAAGAATATAAACATAATTTTCTGTAGGTCGTTCTCGTAGTCGTAAAAACTTAAAAATTGAGCTTTTCACCTTGTAATTTTCAAGTCGGCGGCGTGCAGGTGACCTGGATGGTGCATTCAAACGTGAAGCTATTGAATTCACTATTGTTTCTTTCGTTGTCGTCAGCGCTGGCGTACTCTCGTATCTTAGGGTGTATTTCTTTGGGAAAAATCCGATTCTGGATTCTGAATCTAAAAAGGGATTTTTCGTTTCTTTGGGAAAAACGACATTGGATTATGAATCCAATGAATCCGCTCTCGACCAGAATTCAATGGATTGAATGTGAATCAAGTTTTTTGGCGAGCGTTTCTTTGTGAAAGGATTCGAAAAAAGTACATGTGGTAAGCGGTCTTCGCCGCTAAAACAGCCGTCTGCTGTACGGGTGGCTGGCGGTGTAAGGACAGCTTCGGCCATTGGAATTGAATTGATTAGTGACTGTGGAGACAAATTTGAATGATAGAGATACGCCTTTTAGTATTTAAACAGAATTCTTCTAAAACACAAGTATATTTCATCGTTATTGCTATTCTTATTGGTCTTCTAAATTAAATCTATTTATTCATGACGGGTTGGAATTATTACCCGAAAAAATCCGTTTTTAGATTTTTCGTTTCTTTCGCAGAGATTCATCGCTATTAATCCGTTTTCGGATTTTTCGTTTCTTTCACAGAAAATAATCCGTGTAACCTCACGCAATAATCCTATTTTGGATTCCCCAAAAGAAATGCCCTCTAAAAGGTGGATAAAGATTGACCAATTAACTATCATTAAATATTTTTTATCATTATTAACAGGTAGGTCGTTCTCCTAGTCGTAAAATCTTTTCACGTGCAATTTTTCAAGTCGACAGCGGCATGTCACTGGCACAGGGCATTCCAACGTGCAGACGTATTTACTTTTGTATTTTGCCGTCGCCGTCGAAGTTGTCGTTTTCGTTGTTAAAGTTCTAACTGGGAGTCTAATTTGTCAACCTTGAATCCTGTGTTCATGCATAACAAAGCGTGAGCAGTGGAATTTTTTAAAACCTTTGATGTTTTATTGTCAGACCCTTTAACTGGAACCTGTGATACAATTTGTCTTTTATTTTTCGATGTTTTTGTGTTATCAGTCATTGATCTATCAATATGTACCAACCAATAATTTCAGAGCTGAATTTTCTAAAATGCTAGTTCCGAGAACAAAACCTGAGAAATGTAAAAAATAAGTAAAACTTCATTACCATTTTAAAATCTCCGGGAAGTGATTTATAAACTTTAGCAATTTGACCAAGCCCTTGAAGATATTGGACAAATTTTTCGGAATTTTTGACTTTCATTCCTATACGGTTGATTGCGTTTCCGGGAAATTTTTTCAACTTTACATTGCTTGATCTTCATTGGAGGAAGTCCGTTTTTCAACCTTTCTCATTAAAACGAAAATAGAGCACCGAATTTGGTTACTTTTCCGTAGATTTATCTGGAACTTTTGACATCCATTCACATAGAATTGAATGCGTTTCCGGGAATTCTTTCTCTCTTGCATTGCATATTCGTATTTAGATGATACTTTTTGAGGGGGAAGGGGAAAGTCTTTTTTATTTTATCTTATTTAAACGCACTGAGTACCGAGTTTGGCTACTTTTCCGAGGATTTTACTTGGTTTTTTTACCGGTGGTAATAGGGAGCGGTTTACAAAAACCACACCTCTTGCTTGTCCTTTTCAATCAGGCATGACTAACTTGCTTTCTCTTTTGTCCTAGGTAGGCTTTGTGAATAAAGAATGATGAAAGTGTTTTTTCTTAAAGGGGTAGACTATCGACAAAACTTCATGTAGGTCATTGTCGTAGTCGTACAAGCTTTTCACATTGTTATCTTCAAGTCGACAACGTACAGGTGAACAACACGGTGCATTCCAACGTGCAACTTTTGTAAATATTGTTGTTTTCTGCCGTCCTCGTCGGTGTTGTCGCCCTCGTTATTAAATTTCTTAAAAATAGTCTAATTTGGCAACCTTGTATCCTGTTTTCATATGCATAACAAAGTATGAGCAGTGATATTTTCTAAGTCGTTGATATTCTTTGTCAGACCCTTCACCTGGAACTTATGATACAATACATTTTGTTTATTTTTCGATATTTTTTACTATTAGTAATTGATCTTTGAAAATGTACAAACCAGTAAATTCATAGCTGAACTTTCAAATACGCTAGTTCGCTGAACATAACCTGAGAAATGTAAAAAATAAGTAAAACTTGGTTAACTATTTTAAAATCTCCTGGAAGTGATTTATAAACTATAGCAATTTGGCCAAGCCCTTGAAAATATTGGACAAATTATTTGACTTGTGGAATTTTCGATTTCCATTCCTAAACATTGCCTTTCCGGGAAATTTTTTCGACTTTACATTGCTTGACCTACATCCTACTCAGATGATTTTTCGAGAGGAAGTCCGTTTTTTAACCTTTCTCATTAAAACGTAAATAGGGCGCTGACCGAATTTGGTTACTTTTCCGTAGATTTAATTATTTGGAACTTGAATGCGTTTCCGTGATCAGCGTGCTGCTATTGTATTTTCTGTCGTTTTCTGCCGTCTTCGTCGAGGTTGTCGTCCTCCGGTGGGCAAAGGAATGTATGTCACAGACTCCACTTGGAAATGTGAACAAAGAAAAATCACGCGTTTCTAGTTAATGTGCCTTGTCTTGTATTCTGTGACATTCCTTGCCCACTGGTCACAACGTAATTATTTGTACCATGTGATCACTTGCTGCAAAAGTCCTATTGGTGAGCACGTTTCGGTATTCCGAGGGAGAAACAGAACCCCGCTAGAGCACAGGCAGCGAATGCGCAAGCCTTTGAAGGCAAGCAAGATGGCTACCGTAATCTGATCGTATTACTCCCCCCCCCCTTCCTCTAAAAGGAACCCCCTTCCCCGTCTAGAGCTTCGAGCCCCCTTGCTAACAGAACAAGGCTCTCTGATAATGATATGCATATACACACTTTAAAATACTGGTCAAAGGTGTATTGAACCTTAAAATCAAACCATTCTTTTCCTAATTGTAAGATCCTTAAAGGTGTATACAACGTATATAGTATTTAAAGGCTTTTTAAAAAACTTGTGTTGGGCTTATCTTCCGATAAAATTTAGTTTGAATGTGAGAACATGCGTGCTTCGGGTCGTTTAGGGTCGTTTAGCTGGGCTGGGTGGGCGCTTGTCAACTTGTCAGCGGTAAACGAAGGTAAAGTGTGACGTAGGTTATGGGGAAACAAGCAAGCGCTAGGACTGTTTTTATTGTCATAAGCCAGCTCACTCAGTCAAGAGTGAAAGTTAAAGTTTAAGTTGTTTGCGATATCTCAATTCGATAATGAATCTTTTCAGGTCGATCCAATTCTTCATCATGTCTGACGTCATAGCCTCACTCTTTCTCCGTTAACTTTCTTTTTCTGACCCGCCGGTACAATGCGGCACGTAACGTGTTTTAACTTCGAATTTCTCCGAAAATCAGCACGACACGAGAAAAAATTGTTTAGTTATCGTTTTCGCATTTTCAAAATTTTGTTTGACAAAAGTCGATTTTTGGGTTCGGTTCCCCTTTAAATTTTAGTTTAAACTGCAAAGCTACGAGCACTCATAAGTTCAGTGTATATTGATGTCTAGAGTGTGAGAGCTAAGTTTTCGATCATGGATAAAATGTCGCAAGATAAACAATAACAATAACAACAATGGTAATAATAGTAATAGTAGTTTAATAGCAGAAGTAACTGGTTGTATTAAAGATGATAACAAAAAAATTGTGATCAGGAGATAAGGATGGCATTTTAGGGCCACTTGAGAATCAAGGCCCTGTCCCGCCAAATACACGCTCGTAATGTTCTAATATTTTTGGCGATTTGAGCCGAAAAATGTTCTTAAATTCAGTGTTCTTACTTCTATGTTGAATAAAAACTAACCCTAAGGTATTACAATACGTGTATTGGAGAACGATTTTTTTTTTTCATATTTATTTACATCCCTTTACATAATTTACATTTGCATCAATACGACATACCATTGTGAAGATTAAATAAGTTTTCAATTTTTCTTAATCTTGAAAATCTCACTTTTTTTCTTATTTCATATTTGCTTTTTATGAAGTTCAAAAACGTGCAAAAATTTAACTGTGTCTCATTGTATCTGCATAAGTAAATATGATATTTCGCAAGTATTATAATACAGTTTGCGCTCTTCGCAGTGTTCGTTTCTGATACCAAGTAAAACGGTTTCAATGATTAAGGAATGGTTTTGAACGTGCAGTTTTAGTGATTGTCATAAATGAACAACATCAGTAGTCACATTCATAAAAACGGTGCTCATTTGTTTCTTCCTGATTATTACAGAAGTAACAATTTTGTGTACGAATTTGATTAAGTCATCCCTGCGAATCTATTGTGAATTCGCTGAGGCGATCATTTTCCCGAGACCCAGTGACGATAAACTTCAAAACTGTCAAATCGTTTCTTTTTTTATCTTTTTCTTCAACTCTTGTGTTGTCAAATTATTCACAGCTATCAAGCCCGAGCCTCAGCTTGTTCTTAAATTGTTCTTAAATTTTGGCCAATCTGAGCCTTGTTCTCCTAATAAAGTTGCTCTTACTGATAAAAATAAAATAAAGCATGTGTGGACGTACTCTATGCATGATATATGGGCACGGCACGGACATGAAAACCTATTTGTTCTTGTTTCCAACTGTGGCTCCGTATGACGTCTTTTAACCTAATTTGGCAAAATTGCTGTCTGCAGTTCTGAGTTGAGAAGGAACTTTTTTTCGGAGAGAAAAATTTGTAACTGAAGGTTTAAACGAACTTAGATGACCAGTCATTTTGTCATACCTCTAACAGAAAGACTGTGGTCCTAGTAGAAAACAGAATCGAACATCGCCAATTATGTACTACAAAATATTTATTAGTTTGCTAAGAATAAACAATTCTATTCAACAATAAAAAATAGATAGCGAACAACCAAATGAAATATAAAAGAGACTCTTGCAATGAATCATTAAATAACAATTTAGGTTTTCAGTTGATTTAGTTAATTCTATAGTCCCTTATTTAAAAAACTGGCCAATTGACCTATGAAAATAATACATTTGAAATGTTGAATGTTTTATTACCGGCATTTTTGAAAGATTATAATACAAAAATAACAATTGTCGTATTTAGGATAAACAAATATTCCATCGAGCGGCATTTTGAAATCAGTCAGTTGTACTATTTGCATACTTTGGCGTAGCAGCTCTAAAGGTGAACAGTGGCATTTGTCAAACTAAAAACATCTGTACATGTTTGTTTTCAATCCATTAATGGATCGTGGTTTGAATCCTTCTAAAGATGCATTAACTCAGAGCGAAACGCCACAGGTAAGCCAAACAATCCATTAAGAGTATCAGATCAGATAACAGAAGACCTTTTTTGTTTACATCTCGTATTCACAATTGGCGAGTTAAATCCACTTTCATTGTAAAAACACATAACGACAATGAATCGATAACAGCGCCTGAACCTTTTAAACTATTTTGCCAATCGTTAGACTAAATGGCATTTTAGATATCATTCTATTTGCGAAGCTATAACGAGGAGATGCAGTAGATATATGACTTACAGGCGAAACATGCGCCCTTAATCTGCTTTTATGTATGAAAACCCCAAACAATCTATGCTAAATAATTAGCATCTGGTTGAAAATATTTCTGCCGTAACAAAAGTTCGAAAAAGCTCACCACGCATTGATGTTGTTTATAGACTGAAAGAAATAAAATGATGTTGAAAATCGGATCTTATAAATTTTCGAGCGATGCAATGTTATTTTCAACACAAGGAAACAAAATTTTTATTCGTCAGATGCGTTGTACTCTGTTTACTTTATTACCAGATTTATAATTGCTAACTTCCAAACGAAAAACCGTCACTCACTTTGCCATATTGATAAAGTAACTTCTTGAGCCATTTTCTTAGTTTATTTCAAAAGGTACATTCGAAGCTCAGTACACTAAACACTGCTCAACACAATTTTATTGTTTCCAGAAGTCTTTACTGAAGAAGGCGGTTCAAGGGCAATTTTAAGTTTATTAATTAAATGGCTAGTTCAAACACCCTTTTCCCGAACAATTAAGATACAAATAGAAATTGTTGGAAGATAAAAGTCTTTATGGGTAAACAGTTGTAGCCGTTATGTCCATCAATCGTTTTTTTCTTGACAGCTAGCTATTCACCTTGTGTTCTCGCGCCTTTTTCTTGAAAAAAAATCTCTTAAAGTCTGTCTATTTTCTTCGCGTACAGGAACTTAACGAGTTATTTCAAACCACGAATCATTCTCTATGTGCTGCTTTTCTTCTTGCTTCATTATCTATTAAAAATGGCGGAAGTATCAAAGAGCGCGCTCGCATCTTAATTAAGAAAATGGCACGAAACTCAAGCAAAACTGGAGATGCTGTATAGCTACAGTTTTGGCATTCAATGGGGTCATAGGAGCTACATTTGTACTCAAGGGCATTTCGAGTGGAAAAAAGCTGGAGTTATAATTTCTTATTATATGACACACCTGTTATAATATAAAATGTTTTACTCCATGAAACAACAAGTCGATTCTCTTTCGCTACGTTCAGGCGAATACAAAATACTTCTGATTTAAATTAAAGGAAACTGAACTCTAAAATCAACATTTTTAAAATAAAATCCTTCAAGAAGAGAACAAACCTAAATTTTTTTTTTCTTGTGTCGCGCTGATATTTTGAGAAATTCTAGTTTTTATTTGCGTGTTTCGGGTCGTTTTGGGTCATTGAGCGTGGGCGCTTGTCGACCTGTCAGCGGTAAACGAAAGTAAAGTGTGACGTAGTTTATGGGGAGCAAGCGAGCGCGTGAACAGTTTTGGTTGTCATAAGCTCGCCTACACAGTCAAGAGTGAAAGTTACAACTTACGTTGTGCGCGATATCTCACTCCAATGATGAATGTTTTCAGTCCGAGCCAATTCTTACCCATATCTGATGTCATAGCCTCACTCTCCAGTCTCCGCTTAACCCCTATTTCTGAGCCGCCGGTACAAGTCGGTAAATAAAGTGTTTTAAACTCGAATTTCTCGGAAAGGCAGCGCGATACGAGAATTTTTTTTAGAATATTGCTTTCACACTCAATTAAAGATTTGTTTTGACAAAAGTTGATTTTAAGGTTCAGTTCCCTTTAAAAATAATAACACTCAAATGTATCGCACAAGGGTCAGTGCGTCGTTTATTAACACTATTGCTTGCTCGTTTCAAAAAAGAATAATGCAACAAGAAGTACGGGCCAGGCGAAAATAACCCGGTGAAAAGTTGTGCGCCGTCAATAGGGAGCGGTTTATATGCACAAACAAATCCTCAAGGGACAATGAGTGCGAACGGCTCATTACATACATACCCAAAAAAAATCCATTTATACGCGTGTTCTTGTCCCAAATAAAACGCTGCCCTTCGTTATAACAAAACGCTCCATTTTATACATTTAACGGATTTAACCTGAATTCATAGCGGCAATGTTGGTGCCCCTAAACAAAGGAATTTTGATAACTTCGTTTTTCACGACATGATAATATGGCAACTTCAGGCCTACTCCGGGTACTTAGTTCGTCGTGATTTAAAGCGACTTATTGCGACTTAAGGCAACTTAAGACGATTTAAGGAAAAATGGGGTAAAAAAATGATTGCGACTTAGTGCGATTTATAGCGACTTAAGATGGTTTAAGTCAACTTAATGACCAGGAATAGGCCTAACTTTGTCCTTTGCTTTAGCTCCTCTAGGGAGTGCGTTAAACCATAGTTAATCGAATGGTTAAAGAACTCGTCTACGCGTATTATTTCCAACCATAAAACTTTGGCTAAATTGTACCGTGTATATCAGGCCCACACAAAATCTGTAAAATAAGAAAAAAAAACTTCTATAGAATTTAAAATGATTCTTCGTTTCTGCTAAGGAAAATTGACCAATCTAGCACTTAAGGCGGGAGTACACCCAAACTTTTGTTGGATAGTGAGGAAGTTGAAAAAGATATTTGAATAAGAAGAATATTGAGTAAAATCAGCAAACCGTTCCTCCTGGCAAGGGACTAGTAAAGCTTTGGTTTGAGGACGGTTTGGCGAATTACATCAAACACTAATCAAAAACTCTTTAAAACTCCCAATCTTCAAGAAAAAAAAAAACTCAAAATTCATCCAAACATTTTTAAGATATTCAAGCTGACTCTCCTTCTTTCCATCTGTGTTTTAAGCATAAGGTTTCTGTAGATTCAACCCACGAACGGAGATATCGGAAGAAACATGAAGAAAAATGGCCAGAAACCGCGCTTTGGGTTTACTCCCGCCTTAAATGTACGAGCCAATTCCAACAGCGAGCATCCCTCCCGGGCATTGATATAAGCTGAGTCCCAGGGGGCCGGGCATTTGGCAGCTAGCAGTGTCCCGGCCACCCGGGCATTTGTAAACAAGCAAAAAACTTGGCTCCGGACATCCTGTCGTGATTTCCGACGACGCTCAGATGTCAAGAGCTTCAAATTAAACACCGTCATTTTGGAATTGAAGAATATTTACCGACCTTTAAATGGCAACAGACCTGTGTTAAAAAGAATCTTTGTCCGGTGGGATTAAGTGTCACATTTCGTGACCGTATCAGTTCACCATTAGACCACAGAACTGTTCATTTTTGACTCACGAGTACTAGTATATAGTATATGGGCCACAAGAAGAAGGAACAAAGAACAACCTCTGTAGTATACGTGATAGGTTGGGTGCCAGAGAGTAAAGCACAGAAGATGCACAATGTTCTGTTTAGTTTCTGTTCCCGCAGTTTTATCCAGTTCTATTGTGCCGAAACGAAATTTTGGCATTTGACCATCATTGTAGGAACGGGGGGCAGGGCATTTGACAATTTTTTTCAGATGCTCGGTTTGCCAGTGGGTTTGCCCGGGGGGATGCTCGCGGCTGGAATTGACTCGCACATTAAGCTCACTGTAGATCTTGTCTGTCGATTACTTGCTTGTCGTCTGATTGTGATGATAAATGATAATGGCTGAATGATGAGGTTGATAACAATACCACTGATCAAATGGATAGTAACGATGACAACAATAACAAAGATGAGTAGATAGTGACGATGGTTAGGATACTAAGGATGGTTTAATTGTGAGGTTGAGAACAATACTAGAGGTAGTTGTAGGATGATGATGATAACAATACTGATGATTGGTGGATGGTGACGATGATTATAAAACCATGATAAAGATTGTAGAGTAACAATGGTGACGACAGTAATTTTGATGGTAGCCATGGCAGCAAGGATAACGATACTGATAAGAATGAAATTATGATGATCGTAACATGAACATAACAAGCAGTTGTAGAGTGATGACGACCATTTTACTTATGATAGTGACGATGGTATTGAATGGCGAGGTTGATAACAAATACTAAAGGTTGTTTGTTAGTAACGGTTGTAACAAATCTGACGAGAATGGATGAATAGTGACGGCGATAGCAATAATGATGACGGCTGGATTGTGACGGTGATAAAAAAAAACTGACGACGATTGCATTTTGACGGTGATAACAAAACTGATGATGACTGGAAATTGACCTTGAGAACATACTGATGATGATTGGATAGTAACGCGGTGATAACAATACTGATGATGATTGCGTAGCGACGATGACAACATTACTGATGATGATGATTGAAGAATGACACTAACAACTTTACCGTTGATGATTGAAGGATGACACGTGTTACCAAAAATGATGACTGTGTATTGTGACGATGATAACATTCTGTTGATGATTGAGGGGTTACAAAATTACTGTTAATGGCTGAAGGATGACACATTTACTGTTGATGATTGAGGGATTACTAAAACTGTTGATGGTTGGATTGTGAAGATCACAACATTATGTTGATGGTTGAAGGATCGCAACATTACTGTTGATGATTGTAGGATTACAAAATTACTGTTGATGGCTGAAGGATGACACATTTACTGTTGATGATTGAGGGATTACTAAAACTGTTGATGGTTGGATTGTGAAGATCA
>JAOBAT010097269.1:0-16510 GCA_026413305.1 Hydrozoanthus tunicans | reverse complement strand
AAAAAAAAGTTAAGGGTTCGGGATATTTGTATAACTTTAATCCAGCTTGCATGGTTATATTTTGATTGTTAATAATTTGGTGTGGTTAGTATTAAAGATCATTATAATATGATGTTATGTAATACTGAACTTATTGTATTGTTATTCATTGCACAAAGTTATTTAAAATAAAGATGATTAAAAAAAACAAAAATAAAAATGGAAGAGTGAGGGTACTAGACAGGACATATGGAACAGTACTTAGAATCAGAGAACACAGAGAGTCTGTGAATTTTGTCAGG
The DNA here is from genome assembly GCA_026413305.1 of Hydrozoanthus tunicans. Classification (NCBI taxonomy): domain Eukaryota; kingdom Metazoa; phylum Cnidaria; class Anthozoa; order Zoantharia; family Hydrozoanthidae; genus Hydrozoanthus; species Hydrozoanthus tunicans. The sequence continues at coordinate 16,229 of JAOBAT010097269.1, read as the reverse complement.
CTAAAAAAATACCTTGAAATCGTGCTGGTTTTGATTCTGGCTTTGAAGGCAATTTTTGGTTCGCTGCGAAAGTTTAGTAAAAAAAACTTATTATTTTTTGGGGTATATAAAGCGCAAAGCCAATGCTTAGTTTTAAAGGTTTTTGATGAAACATACGGAATAGAAAATTATTGTTAACATTTAATTGTTCTATTTTTATTAGATGTACATATTCAGAGGTGTTCAAGTGTTTTAGCATATACCAGTGAGGCAACACATCTAAAGTCTTTCTATTGCCATCAACGGAACTTTCTTTAGATTTGTAGATGCTTTTTACAACTGTGTTTCACATAGCGCGACGAAACTTACGCATGTTTTTAAAATCAATTTTTTTTGTAAAAACAAAGCATACAGATCTTGATATGTTTTTGAATCAAATTATATTGTCTTCAAGATATCTTGAGGGGTGACATTTTCTGTACTTAAGCAAAATTGTAATTCGACGAACGCGAGACGGCTGATTACTTTCATCCGCCATTTTGTACATCGATCGTATCTTTCGGAGGTACATTCTAAACCGATTATAGCTTTATTAAAGCGATACAAGAAGTGTTTTAAGTCGCTACGTGCGAGAAAGAATCAAGGAGCATAAAGAGATGTCCGAAAAGCAAGCCCGAATTCTCCGCAGTGGCGGAGCCTGCAATCAAAACTGGTGCCGGTCAGTGCCCAGACTGATCAGAAATAAAAAAACTCGATCGTGTTCATTATTGGTATGTACGTCGAGTCATCAGAGAGGCCATTCAAATCAGGCTACACCCCAATACCATTGTCAGAAACAGCGGCATTGAGGTTCCTAAAGCTTGGATACCGACAATTCGAAAATACAACAGCTGAAGGCTAGTAGCCGACTAACTTATCACCACAAAGAAAGCCGCCTTCATGATTCGAGTACAAAGACAAGCCGTTATCCAGTCTACATGCACCATTGCCTGATGCAGACTAGAAAGAGCAATCGTCATCTAACTATGACCAAAATTGATCGAATAATGATAGATTAATTTTAAAAAATTAAAATGTTCGTTTTTACACCAGTCAGAGTCATATTGAGAGAATGTTATGCCTTCGAGTTCTATCAAGAGCCCTTTGTCTTCGTCACTTCATAATAATAATGACACTTCAAAATAATTTTTATTACGCATTATGCATTGCCTCAATGCGTTTACAATTGTTTACAGTTGCCATGCATGGGTATCGAGGGTCTTAGACAGTCCGCTATATGCGGCTCGCGTTCATATTCAATAAAAGTTGCTCTCAGTTGATAGTTGACAGACCACAACACCGGGATAACCCTACTCTTTTCCGACAAGTGTTGTGGGTTCTTTTAAGTTCCGCGATAGGAGTTCGAGAGACTGGGCCTACGTTCTTATCCAAGAAGACGCGAAGGTCTAACCGTTTGCAGACATTAGAGCAAATTAAAGACAGCACCTTCTTCTCATTTAATGAAGGTCCACCACCGGGAATCGAACCCGGGCCTCCCGCACGACAGACTGGCGCCTTACCAACTGGGTTAACCAGGTGGCGGTACTTCACGTTTGACAAAGGGCTCTTTACAGTGCTTGGAGGCTTTGCACTTTCTCAAATTATCTTACTGGTGCAAAAGGAATGTTCTATTTTTTAAAATAAAACTATACGTATTTCACTGCCTCCGATTTGGGTCATAAGTAAATGAATGTTTCTATTGGTGCTTCTGTTCTTCTTCAAGCGATGGCAGAGATTAGCTGGAAGTTTTTTTTTTCAATGAGATTCAGATGAATCCCAATGATAACACCCAAGGGAGGCTCGGGATTTCCTTGTAAACATCCTCTTGTTTATTATCATTATTATTACTAGGGTAAGAAATAAGAAAACGTAAGAGGTGTGAGCTACTTGCTTGCTCTCGTTTTTGAAATTTGTATTTTGTATCTTTAAATTCTATGAATTTGTTTCGCAAAATTTGTGTGGGACTTTCCCGCGAAACAAGGCCTCCAAAATGAAAAAAAAATTCTACTAGTCTATTCACACTGCTCTTTGAATTCTCTTGCACGTCTGGCTTTCTTCTTGCTAAAAGGAACACAACAACCAACATATTGTAGAACTTGTTTTGTTTTTATGCATTATGCATCTACAAACATGTACCAGAAGCTAAAAGCAGAATAAAATGATGGCGTGTCTCAAGAAGAAGAAGAAATTTCAAGAATCGTGCAAAACTGATAAAAATGAAAAATACTGAATGCCATGAAGCGCTGTTAGATTGCTAACAACCATGTTCTCGAGAATCGATTTTGGTTCCGTTGGAGGAAAAACAAGGATCACTCTATTGTAAAGATTGTCTTTTAAACACCAAAAATAAATTAAAGCAAAATGAGTTTCTGCAGGTTGCGTTCTGTACACCTGGCGGTAAACAAAATATTCAAAAAATCGTATTTGTACAATCTAACAACTTTTAAAGACATTTTACCTAAAACTTCTGCCGAGTTTGTAAAAACTAGTTTGTTATCGAAAACCCCAAATGTATTTATATCTTCTTTCACTTAAGACACTGTCTAGAAGTACACACAATCAAATTCTTAAGAGTAATATTTAGATCGGTTAAAAATTCCAAGCGTTACGATAAACAAACGTCCTTTTAGAGTTTCAAAACAACCTTACCTTCATCTAGCTATCAACAAGAACTGTGTCAACCTTCAATTCACGAAAGTGAATTGCTGTCGGTAAGACAGTTTTTACACTCACGTATGGAGGAAAGTATACGTCTCGATACAAGTCCGCCACATATATATTTTTTTCTTTACGTACTGCCATGTGCCTGACTTTGATGTTTATAAAGCGGGCATTTCAAAGGTCTTCTTTAGATAGCCGATAATAATCGAATTTATTTCATAAACCATCGCCGAAGGTCTTTAGGACTGTTACCGCTTCATTTGCCTGAGTAACCCTCTTGCGCCTAAGAAAACACGTTAACTCGCTCTTTTTGACCGCAAGGCCTGTTAAGGAATAACTTACTTGACTCCAAAAGTTTAAGGCCGACATACAATAGAGATTTTCCTGTAAAGGTACCCACTCCTTTGTCCGTTATAAGTCTTTTCTGATTGTAGCTTGCCACACATACTAACCAAAGCTACTTTGCGAACGAACTATTTTTCATTTGTCACATATACATGTTTGCAGTTTTCCTTTCCATTGGCTGATGCGTAAAGTAGTTTAGACGCATTTTCGGTTTCTGCGGTGGCCTCGTGATAAACTCGTTTCTGTTATCCTCGATTTCAAACGAAAGCAAACGATTTCCATCAATTTCAAAATGAACCACAAAATTCTTTTAACCGAAGCTTGTACCCAGTGGGCTTAGTTAGGTGTACTATTTTAACTTTAGTTGCATTTTAGTACTTAGATTTTTTGTGCAATGACTCAAATAATACTAATACTAAAGTTACATTTTCAGAGCGTCTGTTTAAAGAAAGACGCTTTGTCGAAAAATAGAAGTTCGCTACGCTCAGGCGAGTAGAAAATGTTTCTGATTTAAAATAAATGTAAAAACACTCAAATGTAGAAGAGACATCGCACAATGGTCAGTGCGTCATTTATTAACACCACTGACTGCTTGTTACAAAAAAGAATGATCCAACAATAAATAAGGGCCAGGCGAAAATGACCCTGTGAGAAATTGTGCGACGTCAAGTGAGTGTGAACTCAATAGAGATCGGTTTATATGCACAAACATTTCCTCGAGGGAAAATGAGTGCGAACTGCTAATTACATACATACCAACAAGAAATTCCATTATTTCAATATACTTTTGAAGTACGGTAGATCATAGTTAATAAGCGGACTGGTTAGAAAAGCCGGCAAACCTCAAAAGGGAAATACAAAGAAGGTACAAAAATGCTTTGTTTTATGCTGAACGAACCGCCACCGTGCACATTCTATGTTTCGGGTGTTAGTGAAAATGTTTTTACTGGCTACTTGTTGATTTGCATTTCAAAAGCTTTTGTGTTTTCTGCACGTTTTGTGCACGGTTAAGACCAGGAAACAAAAGAAAATGGAGAACAAAGAATACAACAATGGTTTCTTAACCAGTCTGTATATATTAACTATGGATAGATCTATGTTTTAACTGAAACCTTAGAAACTGTTACGTAACACACATGCATATAACATGTAATATTCGCTTGGTAATACAACGCGGCTCAAACTTCTTACAACCTTGAACGAATGCATAACTTCGCGTGATTTAAAGTTTGAGCAATAAAACAAAACAAAGATAAAAAAGTTCCTATACCCACGTACGAAATAAAGCATACATCTCGCTACAGACTCTTCCCTTTTTGTTTTTCTCTTTGTTTCGTGCTTGACTTTGATGATCAATTGTTTTCAAGAAGGACAAAATCGGCGGCCATTTCCAAAGTAAAGTTCCAAACTTATAAACAACAAAACATTGCCGAAAGTATTTTTTAAAAATACCTAATTTGCCTCAGGCAAAAACTCTTCGTTTTCTTTTCAAGTGCGAAGGTCTAAACATAAATATTCTACTAAACTCAAAAATTGCTTAGCAATAACTCATGTGAAACTATACCGCCTTGTGAGCCAAAAGTCCTTTAAAACAAAGCCGTACTCTCGTTTCATGTTTTACTTTATATATATCGTACTGCAGTTTGCACACTGCCGTGGAGCTGGATTGGGGGTGGAAGCGGAATCTTGTATCATGAATCGCGGCTAAAAAAGTGAAGAAATCATGAATCAAGTCATCTCGCAGGCTGTGAATCATGAATCATGGACAAGTAAATGAATCATGATTCTTGATATTTTGTCTCATGAATCATGAAGAAATTCTATAAATGAATCATGAATCATTGGTCAAAAAATACCTGGGAATCACGAATTATCACACTGAAAATATTCCGCTTCCAACCCCCGAAGCTGGAGGCCTGATCATACTTTACTGGAAATATTTAAACTCTAGAGAAAACGCGGTGGATATTGTTTTTTCCTTAGTTTCACTAAGAAAACTGAATAAACTACTGAACAAATTCAATAAAAACTAGTAAACAAGAAGCACCACTACTGGATAGAACATTTAGGTATACATTGGAAGGACGAAATGAGTGAAATGGCATGTTTCAGTTTCCGGAAATCGTGCGGAAGCAGCCTTGGTTTGACTGTTTTTGTTGCGTTTTCGATGTCGATATTAAATTTTATCAAATTTGGCATGTTTTCGTTAGGTTTTAGAGCCGGAAATGCACAAAAACGCTTCTGTGTCGGAAACTTCGCATTAATCTTAAATTATGAGAGTTACGAATGGAACAACAAACTTGAAATGCACTTAGCAAATTGGGGTATAATAGGCTACATTCTGGCTCACCTTGATACACCATATGTTTTGTAGGGAAAAAGTGAATCTAGAGATGTAGAGAAGGGCTTCGTATATTTGCCCGGCGACTTTAATTTGATTCTGTACATTGATTGTGTCACTGATTCAACCAAACTCCACATGATCAAAACTACCAGAAATTACGACATCTGCCAAACTCTATACGTTTTGTATAGGTAATCACACGACTTTCCTCGTTCAATTTTGAAATAATTTCCACTCATGTGTTATTTATAAAGCTCAAATTGCATTCGCCCTACGGGCTCATGCAATTTTGATACTTTTTGAAAAGCCCATGCCAGTCGTGTAAATAATTTCCAAATTGAACTCGAAGTCATGTGATGATTACCTATACAAAACGTATATAGTTTGGCGGATGTCGTAATTTCTGGTAGTTTTAATTTGATTATGTTGAGTTTGGTTGAATCAGTGACTGAACGTCTTTATTTCGTCCTGTGGTAATTTTACACTGGCATCGACACATATATATTGAAACGTGAGAGCACTGTGAACTATAAGGAAATATTAGTAACCACGACTTGCCTCGGTGTTCTCTTTTTCATATCTATTTAAACTTCCCGACTACTACATTTAGATAGAGTTTTCCCTAAAAAAGATGTTATTAATAACTGGAAGGATGGGAAATAATTCTTTACAATTTGTTTATCTCATGTTTGATAAAACTCAAACATCTAGAAAGGTTTCCAATAGTCTTTGCTATAAACTTTTAGTTAGGAATACAAGGGTAAAATTCTTTTACATGTAGAGACATGAAAAGAGCGAATACCAGCCTCTGCCGGGATAATTCCAAAAACCTTGTATCTCAGTTTTGTCAAGAGAAACAATCAAGACTTTCGTTAAAATATTGAACGGAAATAAACGGACCATTGCTTAGCAAACTTAAACGCTAAACTTCAACTTCTGAACAGCCATGTTTTGGCAGAGCCGTCTGAAAGTATAAACTGAAAGATACACAAGTGTGAATAACATAATTACTAACACAGTAAAGTTAGAAAGAATGACACGAAGAAAGGCCAATTAGAAAGTAAGTTTGCATAAAGCACTAACAATTATTTTTGTAACTACTAAAAGCGTTTGGAGACTAAGGACATTAAAGAAAATAATTTTTAAAATCGGTCGTACTCTCGATTTTTCAACCACAATTGAAGTACATTTGTTGTTTCACGACCGCGTTTTAGGGGGACTGGGTTATGACGTCATTCCTGGACATCGCTGGATCAAAACACAGCAAGATGGACACGGACGAATCCGCGATTTTCGATTCAAACACAAGCTCCAATTCCTCGTACAGTTCTCAGTTCTTTTTCCCCTTTGTGTTCAGAAAAGATCTCGTTTGCTCAATAATGCAAGTCGGGAATGACGTCACAACCCAGTCCCTGAAATTGCGGTTGTGAACCAAGATCGCTGAAAAAATTGCTTGTTTGAACCACTGTAGAAAAAAACAATTTGACTAAATTTCGAAATTTTTTTTGGAGAAGAACTTTAAACTATATGTGAAATGATTTGATCCTTAAAAAGTCGTTAGCGTTATATATATGCACTTTAACTAGAGTGTTGAGAGTGGTCTTTTTCCAAACGGTGCACAGTGCTTCTTGAAATTTTCGGTCGTAACTTATTGTTTCTTTATCCATGATTTCAAAACTTTACAATTCTCTTTTATTCAAAGAAAGAAAAAAATAAAGTAGACAAAATTTTGTTTGGATTGCGGGCATCGGCTCTAGATCCATATAAGTATATAATGAGAGTTATTTATAACGGGGTATTTAACAATTATTCCAAGAGCGCGCGTTGGATATGAGATGGTTAATAGCCGACGAGGCGCGAAGCGTGAGATTTACAATGAGGTTTAAAAACTTTTGCCGTGACACTTGTCGGCAACCGTATATATCGAATTTCTGCAGGTCTCAGCCATTGGGATCTACTACGTACATATTCGATAAATATCAATGATTGAAACCAGAAGCCTGAACTACGTTGAGTGCCTAAAGAGGGATTTGTGAATGATTAATCAAAGATTAATGTAGAATAAGCGAATTTCTGGTTTCAACCATTGGTATCGAGTATATAGGAGTATATCCCGATGGCTAAGACCAGAAAATTGGTGTTCACCAAAAAAACGCACTTGTCTGGCACAGACTCCCTAAAGTGGGACTTGTGAATGAGTAATCAAACTAATTACTAGCCTTCGGTTATTATTGAACAGAACCGCTGACTCAAAACACCGATTCTGCGATTCTGGTTTCACCCGTTGGGGTATAGTGCTTTCCGAGAGGCCAAGTTGAACGCGCCAGCAAACTAAAAAGCCTGGGGAGAGAGAGGGGAGTTTTCAAATCTTCTTGTTTTGAAAACGTTTGTTGAAAATGCTTTCGCTTCTTGTCGTAAAAAAATTCCCCAAAATTTCAGGGATTGTAAACCAAACAACACTTGCTGGAGTTGTACTTCTCTCGGAAGTCTTGGATGAGCCCCGGGTGTATTTGGGTTAATTTGCAATTATTTTTACACCTGTAATAGCCATTGCATAAACAATGACAACTCGGCTACTTAAAGCTTTTTTGACGCGGTTACTCAATTTAGATAAAGTGCATGAAGTATATCGTATTCCTCCCTCACTTCCCTTATAAAGTCAGAAGCAAGTGCAATTGAACTAGAACTGTTATTTTAAACAATGAACTCTCAGCCATGCCGGATTTCGCTAACTTTTTTGTTTATCTCTGAGAAGACTACAGAGTCCCCTTAATTCGTGATTCCAATAAAAATTGTAGTCATTAACGGCATGTTGTTTTCGAAATCTTCGGATGTATTCTAATAATTTCTATGTTTTTCTGGCCGAAGCAAACACCAAACATAAGAATTCGGTTAATGCGAGAACTTTCATCTCTGATTTGGAACAAGCCAACAACAGAAAACAAACACACGTTAATAATAATGAGCTTCAGGCAGATGCTGCTGATCAATAAACCAAACCAGGTTCCTTTCTCTTGCTGTCATGTGTTCAGAAAAGGTGTCAATTCCAACCCTCGGTCTTTAGTTGGCTTACATACATGTTTCTAAAATATGTCCTGGCATAAATACCGCAATATAAGACATTGCATGTGACTACTTTGTTTTTCAAGGTTTCTTAAAGAGCAAGTGAAGCAAAATCTTCACACTGATTTAAAATCTCTAAAATTGAAGTTTGGCTCAAATAATTTCCGCTGGGACACTTTTAACTGGATTTAAAACAAATTTTGCGCAGAATTTACGAAGACAAAATGCCTCATAGCACCAAAGCTGCGAACACTTTTTAAGATGCGTGATGTCGGATGGATTGAAAGCCTGGAGATTAACCTCACTTTGTCGGCCCAGTTCATATGTTTACATCGTTGATGGCCCAGTGTTTGAGCCAAAACTCAGTAGCTCGCTGTAAACGCCGGTATAGGGCTGTTGAAGTCCTTTCAAACCATGTGACGTCATAAATCGGCGTCGCACTGAATATATTTCTTTGAAAGCTTATTTCACCGACTTAAAATGGTCAGGTAAGCACTTTTATCCATTTACAGTTGAATAGAATTGTTGGGAAAGCCCTTCAAGCTATAAAAATACCAATGATAAAATGGCTTCAACAGCACTTTTTAAAGACTTCGCTTTTCTGTATTTTTAAAAAGTTGAAATTATAATTTTCTCCAATTCATAGGGTTTTTGAATTATTAATTTCAAATGATAATTCGTTTCAGTGACTAAGAATCATCGCTGTCCTTTTAGTCCTAAAACTTGTTTTGTTAATCAACACACAGTGGTTTTTATGCAGACTTCTTAATTTTCAAAGTTTAATAATTGTTATTAATAATTTAACAACTGAGCTAAAAACTGGTATTGCGACCAATAAAGTAGGTGGTTATCACTTGCTACGCACTAGTTATCACATGCCTAAAACTGAGGTTTTCTAACACAAGGAAATATTATTTTAGCAAGTTATTACAGAATTTTTTTAAGAACTTGAAGCTTTTGTATATCCAAAACGGAATTTTGCTGAGAACTTTTGTGGGTCCCCGCTGTTTACGTGCTTATTTCTAATTAGTAGTGAACTTATAAAGAATGAAGGATGGAACGAATTGCCTTTGTTTTGCTAGGTTTTTTTTGATAATCTTTTTATTTAAGTTCAACTTTTTTAATTGGTTCCTCCGTTTTACAAATGAGAATCACTATTTTACAATAAGAAAGAAAATGTAATTAAAAAAACCGAGTTTAGTTGTTACACCAACTCATAGCAGCTGCAAACGCCAAAGATGTCTTTTGTTTGAGAATTAATTTGAACACTAGCTTTGACAAAACTGTTGGTTACTTTAGATTAACATAAAAAATAATTTGTAATTACACGAGAAAGATTCCGCTATTATTGCCATTTTGTTGCTTATTCAGAAACAACTCAAATGCCTACTAGATTCGCTACGAGAAAATTGAAATTTTTTGACCCCCATCGTGAAATCGAAAAATTTGTAACAATTACCAAACACTTTTTAACAAGCAAATAAGAGAGATGCGTCTGTGCATTGCTGAGAATCTTATGCAGACAAAACCTTGGTAAACGTTTTGTTTCATTTTCTTTTGAACCTCAACTTTGTCAGTTACACCCTCAAAGTTAGTAAGTTTCAAAAATCCCAAGACAGAATTTTGTCGTTGGACTAAAGGGGACTTACGCTGCCAAATGGTTTGTTTGGCACTTTCGTTTAATACTTTTCTTGGAGTAGCCATGGTGATAGTGGATAAAACAAGTTCAACAAGCCTTGGAGAGCATCTTAACTCGGATGTGAACTACCGGAATGCCAACTTTGAAATAAGTTTGAGCTCATATCTTGCAGGCACAAAGGTGAGTTCAGAAGTTTAAGATCCATGGACAGATTAAATTTGTCTTTATATAATAAAACGATTGCTATGGATAAATAGGTTAAAAATGCAGCTATTCTCCGACCAATTTATTAGCCGCCAAACTTATGAACCAACCGATTTTCATTTCACCGCCAAAAAGTTTTAATTTCGTTTTACAAAATAAAAAGAAGTATCCGGAACATTTCGTTTTTCAATTTTTGATTGTATCGAAGAAAACTCTACTTACAACAAAACGATAGAGGTCGTATGTTGTGCCCGTTGAAAGCTTAATTTCTTTTAAAGAGAAATTTCGGAACTTTTTTTGTAAGCGTTTTGACATAAGATATTTTTCTCTTACAGTTATTAGAATCACCGCCGTTTTGCAAATTATACAAATACTTAAGTTATCCCTTTTTATTTACTTCGTTTTCATCTGGTTTCTTCTGTTCTTTATCATTCCGTCGAAATCATTCTACATTTTCAGAAAATAAAAATAAGTTTTGAAAAGTTCGTTACGGAGTGGCAAGACTGTTTAACTTTTAACGAAAAATTCCCAGTTTGTTTTCTCATGCACATTCAAATTCTTTACAGGTAGATGCTATCCTGACACACAGCCCAGAGGATTGTGGGATAGCGTGCGTTCATAACTCACCGTTATGCCGTTCCTTTAACATAGCCGTTAACCCCGACACAAATGGCCATTTCCTGTGTGAACTTCTTGACACAAACAAACACAATGTATCAAGCAGTTTCGTTGTCAGTGGAAACTTTAACCACTTCAGTGTTTTGGTACGTAGTTTTCTCTGCTACCAATAGACCTTAGTTATGACGACATCACAATAGCGTTTTCTTGCACTAAAACGAGACTTGGTGGTGATACTAAGTTGTTACGTGCAGCAGAACGAACATTCCATTGAATAAACATGGTAGAGCAGACATTACGAGTAGCTGAACAGCACCAAACCTCCCGCGATCGTAAATAGCATTTCATTATCAAGCCTCACCTTGATGCGCTTGTGACGTCATCATGAATATGGGCTATTAATTCTCAAGTCTCAGACTTGTAAGGCCTTTTGACCTTTAAAATCTTTATTCTAGAAAAATGACATAAGATCGACATCGGCTGAAAAAGTAACCAGATCTATAGTTAGGCACTGGCTTTCTAACCTCTGAAAAATTATTCAACAGGAGATCTTTGAATCGCATACTGCTTCAAATGTTATTACATAGAGCTTGATTTTTATAACATGTTGATATATTATTATTGAATTTTGGTAAAACTTTAATTGAGTGTTACATTATCAATTTTAAAAGTTTAGTCGTTTAGTATTAGTAATGGTTTTTGTAACACGCAGCGAAAAATTTTGTTTTGAGATTTTCACAAAGCATTATTAATGTCACTGTGACTCAAAATTGGTGGATACTTGTTCTTTGTCTGTTTTAATATCTGTTCAAATATATTTAACTGACATAAGAGCTTTACTCAACGTCTTTTTAGATAAGGCACAGTTAATTTTTTTGTAAAAAAGAGGGCTTTGTAGCTGAGTACGGTTGTAGATGATCCCAACCGTTAAAGTGCACATAACTCTAACAACTTTCTTGGATAAAATCATTTCACATACAATTTAAAGTACTTCTGCAAAAAAAAAAAAAAAACGAAATTTGGTCAATTTTTTTTTTTAATCTACAGTGGCTCCAGCGAACTAGCAAAGTTTTCAGACATCTTTGTTCATGACCGCGTTTTCGGGGACTGGGTTATGACGCCATTCCCGACTTATGGAGTTATGATATTGAGCAAAATCAGATCTCTCTAAACACAAAAAGACAAACGAACTGAGAACTGTATTCATGAGGGATTACTTTTGAATCAAAAATCTGTGATTTATTCGTGTCCATCTTGCTGTGCTTTGATCCAGAGATGTCCGGGAATGACGTCATAACCCAGTCTTTTTAAAACGCGGTCGTGAACAAACAAAACTTGAACTTCAAATCAGTGTATAAAAAATCGAGAATGCGGCCGATTTCAAAAGTTCGTTTCTTAAACGTCCTTAGTTTCCATACATTTTTAGTGGTAACAAAATAATTTTTAGTGTTATAGTCATTATAACTATTACAATAATCTACAGACCAATAAAATGCGTGTTTCCACTAGATACTGCAAAATATTTACTCTTGGTTCTATAACTTATTTATAGACTACTTGTTCGCACAATCCGTGCAAAAATGGGGCGACCTGTGTTCCAGGGTATGACAATTACAGTTGCATTTGCAGGAAAGAACACTATGGAAAACATTGCGATATGGGTAAAGTTTGATTGTCATTAGATAGACACCAACAGCTCCGTTGAACCGGATAAATGGCTATAGACTGTTTTCCAGTTCCAGGTACCACTGATTAAAATAGACTGTCGGCGCATGTACTCAGAGTAAGCATGGAACTGAAGTAAAATTTTCACAAATTCCAACGTGGATGGACTGAATTTTAAAATAAAACAATACACTGAGTTGTGATTAACACCTTTTCTTGCTGGAATTTGTAAATATTTTACTTCAGTTCGAGGCTTACCCTGAGTACGTGCGCCGACAGTCTAATTTTATCAGCGGTGCCTGGAACTGGAAAGGGGTCTGTTGGAGATAGAAAGCAAAGATAACTACATAAGTTAAAACTCTGTTTGCAAAAGTAAAGAGATCATTCGATGATTGGATAAGTACTCATGAGTTATGTATCGAAATACATCAAGAAATCTATGAATATAGACTCTACAGTTAATCCTACCCCGGTCACTGTCGTGTCGTCTGCGATGTACGATAACTTAGTGTATTTCCAGCTTAGGTAGAAGTTAAAGTTTTTGCTTCTAGAGCTGAGTTAACTTATAGATAGATATCAGCAGGGTAAAAGAGAAAACATTGTTTTACATGTTTAGAGTCAAAACACAATTAGCGACAAAAAACGCAGGCAGGTTTCTACATGGCAAACACACTGAAATAAACAAGATAGTGTTAATCGGGTGTTTTATAGCTAGCTAGACAGGCTACATAATCTAGATTATCCTAAAATTCAGGAACAGGAAGGCAACAACACACGGTATATAGTTAAACAAGGAGCGACAATATAAAAGGGGCTGTGTCGGGCGCTCGTCAACTTCATTTTTTTCACTCAAACTAGCTCCGAAGAGACACGACAGGTTGTCTCATGCAACATTTGAATAGAATTACTAATTACTTCAAAATTTTTTTTGCTTTCTGTTTCAAACAAAGGGAAATCATAACGAAACATAAACGTCAGCAACAACAAAATACATGGCACGGAAAATGCGTTTTATTGCTTAATGATAACTATAGAAACGTTACCTACTTTATAGTTCTAAAAAATATCTTGAAGAGTCAATAACTTCAAAATCACTTAACTAAAAAGTTGATAGCTTAAACTTTGTAACATCAGCGTGCATCCTAAAACATGCGAAGACGAAGGTTTCTTATATATTTTTTTAGTTGATTGGTAACCTTGCTTAAACAAAAATTTTATTTTTGACGTGGAGCGTTTTTTTATAAATGTTGCTTCATGATCAAACCAAACCAGATAAGTTAATTGAAACAGCACTGGGCAAAAACGGTGTGATCGAGAACAAAACTTAAAGTCCCTATCAAACTCAAACTTTTACTTTTTGGATTAAAACTGTTGTCATCTGTGAACTCAAAATTCGAATAACTAAAGAAAACTTCCACGTCTAAGTATGCTTTTTAGCCAAAAAAAGATTGGAATGTAAATTTTGACCGAGCAGGCCGGGGACTGGTAACCTGTGACGTAGCAGCAGTGAGTTATGTGGTTTTTGCTTAAAAAATTTAATTTCTCTTAAAAAATGTCAAAAAATGTTTTATTTCAAACAGTTAACCGCCGCCTGGTTAGCCTAGTTGGTAAGGCGCCAGTCTTTCGTGCGGGAGGCCCGGGTTCGGTTCCCGGTGCCGGACTTTCACTCAGGGTCTTAAAATAACTGAGGAGAAGGTGCTGCCTTTGCTCTAACATCTGCAAACGGTTAGACATTCGCGTCTTCTCGGATAAGGACGTTAAACCGTAGGCCCTCGGAGTCCAGTAATTGGGTTGTAACGCCTGTTGGGTCATCCGACTACCTAAGAGTAGTGAAGCTGAAGTTTCAAGGGAATAATTCATTGACTAAAGTTATAACACTGTGACTATTGTAGCCAGTGTTGAATTTTTTTGAGATAAAAAAGATTGTTTCTGCTTCATGCCTCGTGCTATGTCGTATGCCTCCTGCTACGTCATAATTGCACACTTCAAGTCTATAAAATTTAACAGGAATGGCGAAAAACGGTTTTATTTCCAAAAATTACTATTATTAAAAGGTTCTACTTTTCATCTTGAACTTAAAAAAATAAGCTTGATAGGGACTTTAAACATTCATGTAAAGAGTAACCAGGAAAACATTTTATTCTGTTTATACACTTTTAGAAATCCACAATAGTTTATTTTATAAGTTCAATAGGGATATCTCACCTAGCCGAGTTACTCTGTGCGGGACAATTTGTCATACAGTTTTTTATAAAAAGCAGCAAACCGTCTATATGGTGTCTCGCTTAGAAGGGTTGTCATGTCTCCGGGACAAGGGACAACTCGGCTAACCAAGGGATATTTCTCTCCATACATAAAGCTTGTCCCTTCTTCCAGGGACAACTCGAGCCCGAAAGACATAACGTAGCGTTTATGCTTTATAAAACAATTTCCCTTGAAGGACTCGCTTCGAACAACATATTTTCATGTCAACGCGGGGCAAAGTTGTCCCTGGTTCAAAACCGCATATTACCTGCCGAGGGATCATATAAACAAGGTCTAACTTAACCGTATTACGCTCTTCTACTATATTATATTCATCTACCTACATGTATCCTGATGTTGTTTGAATTTTATCGGTTACGAATTGCTTTGTCTCTATCGCCTAGCGAAAAGTGAACCACCGCTTGATCCATCATTTGAATTTTGGAAGGTGACAGATGTGGCCTGGGGGAAGCCATCTTTTTTATAGCGCGGGCCCTTGTTTAAGATAGCAACCTTAAATGATTCACTTTAAAATATAAGTGTGTTTCGCCCAAACTTTCTTTGCTTCACAGAAGGACCCCTACAGACCTGCAGCCATCTGAAATCGCTTGTTAAAGGTGTAATATCCGGGTATTATACGATCGACCCGGATGGGAGAGGAGCATTGGCAAATTTCACCGTGTATTGTGATATGACTGACAAGGGAGGGGTTGGGGTTACAGTTATAAGCCACGATGCCGAGACGAGGACACTGGTTGATGGCTATGCGAATTCTGGATCTTACTCCAGAAGTGTTACTTACACTGGAGCCACTCTACAGCAACTCGCTGAGCTGACACGTGTCTCTACCAACTGTGAGCAGTTCATTAAGTACGAGTGCTACCACTCCAGGCTTCGCAGAAATGACATGGGTTGGTGGGTGGCACGTGATGGTACTAAAATGACCAACTGGGGAGGTGCTCCTGAATCCAGCAACAAGTGCGCATGCGGAGTAAATGGGACCTGCGCTAATCCCAGCTACAACTGCAACTGTGACAGGAACGATAATGTTTGGAGAAGCGACAGTGGAGTTCTAAGCTCAAAGAATAAATTGCCAGTTATCCAGTTACGCTTCGGAGATACAGCGTTTTCTACGGGGGACCAGGGATTCCACACTTTAGGCAAATTCAAGTGCTACGGAAACGCTTAAGTGTTTAAACTTGCTGTAAGATGTCATTCACTATTTTAAGTTGCTTATGTCAAAACTGTAATTTCTGGCGATTGAGTGACCTTAGGAACGAATTAGACAGAAATTGATATTTCAGCGGCACGGTGCCAACAGGGAGACTGGGTACAAAATAGAAGAAATGTGTTGTGGGTAATAGTTGAGTATATAAAATGAATAGAGCACGTGTTGAGTCAATCTAGGCTCTGACTCCTGAACTGTAC